>CP092886.1:163595428-163649743 GCA_030710605.1 Cordylochernes scorpioides | reverse complement strand
TTCGGTTATGGGGGTACATTAAGTCGCGTTTGTATCGATGCAGGCCTACCACATTGGCCATGTTGAAAGCTTATATCAGATGGCACGTTTTATAAATTTCAACAGAAATACTATTTAATGCTGTCCATTCTGTCATCTATCGTCTGCATGCGGTGTTTGAGAATGAAGGGCGCCACATTGAGCAAGGATTGTGACCTAATACAAGAGAGAAGGCAGTTACCTCATGTGTTATATAAGCTGCCAAGTATTATACTATCTACCAATATTTTGCAGCTCTTTGTTTTGGGTTATGGGAATAATAAAATCTGTCCTCACATCTTGACTCTTCTTTTATTTCTGTAAACATTAATTTTTTTGTTTGTCATTTGCTCACATCTCATATTATGTCGTGCAGACCAAAGTGATATAACTTCTATAATAACACTGGAATACACAATTTCACCCCTTATGTTTAGTTTATCGCTTTTCACTCATCAGAAGAAATAGCATAAGGAATATTCTCTGTACACCCCCAACTCTAGAATTTTGCGCAAAAAAAAATACAAAATGATTTTACTACCACGTTTTTCAACGCAAAAGGTCGGTTTAAAAATGATTTTTATTTGAGGGGATACATTTTCAAAATTGTGTGCAGTATAATAAACAATGATAACATTTGACAAGCCCATAGGATATTTGGAATAAAGTACGACAAATATATTTTGTCATTCCCCTCTATATTTCATTTGTTGGATCATGACAAATATCCCGTTAAATAGTCAAGTGTCGCCAATTAGACAAGAAACTACACATTCCTTATAGCAAGAAATCCTATTAGTAGTGCCATCATAATTTTTGGTACTATATTAACATTTTAAAAATCGTGTATTGATATCAATAGTGATTTTCAAACATTCAATTTATTTCACAAAACCCCATCTAAAATATAAATATTTTTGCTACGTGTTTTAATTTGCATATACCTATTTTACATATCTCAGCTAGTATTTAAAAATCGTCAACCAATTCTTCTAACTTTTGGCGAAATGGTGTTTATTAATTTATCATTTGATATTATTAGGGTTCTTTCCTGGTATTCAAAAAGGAAAAATATGTGTCGATCAGTTATATTTTTCAATTTATCAAACAATTTAGCGGCTGAATATCTGATTCTGGTAGAGCGCCATCTAGCGAATAAAATTGTAACTAAAATCAATTTCGAATTTTTCATTATTTGCCATAAAAAAAATCCCATTGCATCCTGAACACAATGGTGTTTACCGCATTGCTCTAGAGCAAATATTCGGGGAGTTATTAATTTTTAAAGTTGTGCGGGACTTTTGGATCACCCTGTATATATAACTTGGGGTTTATTTTAATATTTAAACGGTAGATTTCTCCAAACTTTGCAATTTGAGAAACCTTACTATTTTAATAATCAAGTAATGGCTCCCCCCCCCCCCCCCCCTAGAAAAATCTATAGTTGCCTGTCATGTGGCGAGGTTGAAAGCAATATGGAGTGCCACTATTTCCTCAACATAATTTCTTCTTATTACTTCACTCATTAGAATTATTTTTATTCTTAAACATCACCAGCATGTGCGGGATGCTATCTTTTTGAGCATGACTTTTTATTTATTAAAAAAAAATGTATTTAATCTTTTATTGTTTATTAAGGAATGGTCTGCTATAAAGAAACCTCCTTCTGTGACAACACGACAATGCTGGGGACGAAAGCAAAGAAGAAAGGTGAGCGCCTCATGAGACCGCCAGGGGGCAGGGGCGACGGAAAACCACGTGATCTTCTCACCTCAGCAAGACAAGAGGTAGGTCTGCTCGTCTGTTCTGTCGGACTTCTCTGAGGAGATTTGGATCCCTGTGAGGGTACATTCTCTCTGCATTCCTCACCTTGAAAAACTAATCCTCTAGGTCAAAAATTTAAAAACCATATAAAAATATATGTTAGTGCTGATTCAAGTTTTCTCATCTTCAACCTTATATATATAACGGACCTTCAAAGATATATTGTCTATATGCTTATAATAAGCTGGTGCTGTGCCATATTCCTCATTACCAACAGTGCGTTCTGTAATTAGGCGATAAAATCATTATTTTAATGTATTTTAATCGGAAATGTGCCTTTTGGGTATATATATATTTCTATATATCTTATATATTATTACTTCTATTTATATGTAAAATAGACACTTCGGCCAGTTAGAGTTTTTTATTTTCTCAACGTTTCGACAAAAATCTTTTGGCTTCGTCAGAAGAAGTAAATAAAAATAAAGCATTTGTCAAAGCGTTAAAAAATCTTCACGATATTACTCCTATATACATTTATTCGTGTTGGATGATTCTTACCCGAATCAGCTTCACTACACCGGTGCATGTAAAGTCGCCATATTCGAAGTGAGAGTTTTCACTGTTGACTCGCCCTATATCCATTTTCGGATTAGAGGTGTAGAACTTAGAAATCCCTCCTTTCTTTACTGGCATGTACACCGGTGCACCCTCTACACTGGTGCATGTAAAGTCGTTATATGGGAAGTGACAGAGTTGTCTGCTGAATCGCTATAATGAATTTATTCTCTGATTACAAGTATAGGACATATAAATCACTTATTATTCTCTTACATATGTGCACCGGTGTATGTAAAGTCGTTATATTAGAAGGGACAGAATTGTCTGTTGATTCGCTCTAATTAATTTATTCTCTGATTACAAGTCTAGGACTTATAAATCACTTATTATTCTCTTACATATGTGCACCGGTGCATGTAAAGTCGTTATATGGGAAGTGACAGAATTGTCTGCTGATTCGCTCTAATGAATTTATTCTCTGATTACAAGTCTAGGACTTATAAATCACTTATTATTCTCTTACATATGTGCACCGATTCATGTCGAGTCGTTATATGGGGAAGTGACAGAGTTGTCTGCTGAATCGCTCTAATGAATTTATTCTCTGATTACAAGTCTAGGACTTATAAATCACTTATTATTCTCTTACATATGTACACTGGTGCATGTAAAGTCGTTATATGGGAAGTGACAGAGTTGTCTGCTGAATCGCTCTAATGAATTTATTCTCTGATTACAAGTTTAGGACTTATAAATCACTTATTATTCTCTTGCATATGTGCACCGGTGCATGTAAAGTCGTTATATGGGAAAGTGACAGAGTTGTCTGCTGAATCGCTCTAATGAATCCATTTTAGTTCACATATTTAGGACTTAGAGATCACATTCCATTATTCTCTGGTATGTACATCGGTGTATTCTCTACACTGGTGAATGTAAAGTCGCCATATTGGAAATGACAGAGTTGTCTGATAATTCGCCCCAATGAATCCATATTCGGATCCCATATTTTGGACTTATAAATCACTCCATTCTCTTCTGGCATTGTCATGTGAGGTCGTCATATTGGAAGCGACAAAGTTGCCTGCTGATTTTCCATAATGAATTAATTTTCGGATAACATGCGTGACATTTATAAATCACTCCATTCTCTTCTAGCATGTACACCGGTGTGCTCCTTCTACACTGGGGAATGTAAAGTCGCCACTTTGGAAGTGACAGAGTTTCGTTGACTTGCCCTAAATCCATTTTTGTATTACACGTTCTTGTTCTGGTTTCTTGACCTTTTCATAGCATTCTAGTTTCTCTTAGCATCCACCGAACAATCAATTCCATTTTTATTCACTATGCTGTCATTCTAGCTGCTAATGGCCTAGATATAGTGAGAGCGATTTTTATATCTGAGTGTATCTATCTCTTTCTCTTAACAATATAAAAAATAATATATATTCACATATATAGATGGGAATTTTGCTGGGAGATTTTTTATCTATATAAATAAAGGTCACCTCTCCCGTCAAAACTAGACGTCATCTCTTGACCGTCGCCACAAGCAAGCAGCCTCAGGTCGGTGACAAAGCCACAACACCAGCTTCGGCAAACTGAGAAGCGTCGACCTGGAGACCATGGTTTCGGACTATTCGGGCTACCATTCTAGTGAGCGACTACCCTCATGAGACATCATTCTAATGAGCGACTACCTTCATGAGACATCATTCTAATGAACGACTACCTTCATGAGCCATCATTCTAATGAGCGACTACCTTCATGTGTTCTCATTCAAATTTGAGACTACCCTCATCATTCTAATGAGCGACTACCTTCATGTGTTCTCATTCTAATTTGAGACTACCCTCTATCATTCTAATGAGCGACTACCTTCATGAGTTCTCATGAGTCCTCATTTTAATGAGCGAATACCTTCATGAGTTCTCATTCTAATTTTAGACTACCCTCATCATTCTAATGAGCGACTACCTTCATGAGCCATCATTCTAATGAGCGACTACCTTCATGTGTTCTCATTCTAATTTGAGACTACCCTCTATCATTCTAATGAGCGACTACCTTCATGAGCCATCATTCTAATGAGCGACTACCTTCATGAGCCATCATTCTAATGAGCGACTACCTTCATGAGTTCTCATGAGTCCTCATTCTAATGAGCGAATACCTTCATGAGTTCTCATTCTAATTTTAGACTACCCTCATCATTCTAATGAGCGACTACCTTCATGAGCCATCATTCTAATGAGCGACTACCTTCATGAGTTCTCATGAGTCCTCATTCTAATGAGCGACTACCTTAATGAGTCCTCATTCTAATGAGCGACTACCTTCATGAGCCATCATTCTAATGAGCGACTACCTTAATAAGTCCTCATTCTAATGATAAACTACCCTCATGAGTCCTCATTCTAATGAGAGACTACCCTCATGAGTCCTCATTCTAATGAGAGACTACCCTCATCATTCTAATGAGCGACTACCTTCCTGAGTACTCATTCTAATGAGCGACTACCTTCATGAGCCATCATTCTAATGAGCGTCTACCTTAATGAGTCCTCATTCTAATGAGCGACTACCTTCATGAGCCATCATTCTAATGAGCGACTACCTTAATGAGTCCTCATTCGAATGAGAGACTACCCTCATGAGTCCTCATTCTAATGAGAGACTACCCTCATGAGTACTCATTCTAATGAGCGACTACCTTCATGAGCCATCATTCTAATGAGCGACTGCCTTCATGAGCCATCATTCTAATGAGCGACTACCTTAATGAGTCCTCATTCGAATGAGAGACTACCCTCATGAGTCCTCATTCTAATGAGAGACTACTCTCATCATTCTAATGAGCGACTACCTTAATGAGTCCTCATTCTAATGAGCGACTACCTTAATGAGTCCTCATTCTAATGAGCGACTACCTTCATGAATCCTTATTCTAATGAGAGACTACCCTCATGAGTCCTCATTCTAATGAGAGACTACTCTCATCATTCTAATGAGCGACTACCTTAATGAGTCCTCATTCTAATGAGCGACTACCTTCATGAATCCTTATTCTAATGAGAGACTACCCTCATGAGTACTCATTCTAATGAGCGACTACCCTCATGAGCCACCATTCTAATGAGCGGCTACCTTCATGAGCCATAATTCTAATGAGCGACTACCTTAATGAGTCCTCATTCTAATGAGCAAATACCTTCTTGAGCCATCATTCTAATGAGCGACTACCTTAATGAGTCCTCATTCTAATGAGAGACTGCCTTCATCATTCTAATGAGCGACTACCTTCCTGAGTACTCATTCTAATGAGCGACTACCTTAATGAGTACTCATTCTAATGAGCGACTACCTTAATGAGTCCTCATTCTAATAAGCGACTACCTTAATGAGTCCTTACTCTAATGAGAGACTACCCTCATGAGTCCTCATTATAATGAGAGACTACCCTCATCATTCTAATGAGCGACTACCTTCCTGAGTACTCATTCTAATGAGCGACTACCCTCATGAGTCCTCATTCTAATGAGAGACTACCCTAATCATTCTAATGAGCGACTACCTTAATGAGTCCTCATTCTAATGAGAGACTACCCTCATGAGTTCTCATTCTAATGAGCGACTACCTTAATGAGTCCTCATTATAATGAGCGACTACCCTCATGAGCCACCATTCTAATGAGCGACTACCTTCATGAGCCATAATTCTAATGAGCGACTACCTTAATGAGTCCTCATTCTAATGAGCAAATACCTTCTTGAGCCATCATTCTAATGAGCGACTACCTTAATGAGTCCTCATTCTAATGAGCGACTACCTTAATGAGTCCTTACTCTAATGAGAGACTACCCTCATGAGTCCTCATTCTAATGAGAGACTACCTTCATCATTCTAATGAGCGACTACCTTCCTGAGTACTCATTCTAATGAGCGACTACCTTAATGAGTACTCATTCTAATGAGCGACTACCTTATTGAGTCCTCATTCTAATAAGCGACTACCTTAATGAGTCCTTACTCTAATGAGAGACTACCCTCATGAGTCCTCATTCTAATGAGAGACTACCCTCATCATTCTAATGAGCGACTACCTTAATGAGTCCTCATTCTAATGAGAGACTACCCTCATGAGTTCTCATTCTAATGAGCGACTACCTTAATGAGTCCTCATTATAATGAGCGACTACCTTCATGAATCCTTATTCTAATGAGAGACTACCCTCATGAGTCCTCATTCTAATGAGAGACTACCCTCATCATTCTAATGAGCGACTACCCTCATGAGCCATCATTCTAATGAGCGGCTACCTTCATGAGCCACCATTCTAATGAGCGGCTACCTTCGTGAGCCATAATTCTAATGAGCGACTACCTTAATGAGTCCTCATTCTAATGAGAGAATATCTTCATGAGCCATCATTCTAATGAGCGACGACCTTAATGAGTCCTCATTCTAATGAGAGACTACCTTCATGAGCCATCATTCTAATGAGCGACGACCTTAATGAGTCCTCATTCTAATGAGAGACTACCCTCATGAGTCCTCATTATAATGAGAGACTACCCTCATCATTCTAATGAGCGACTACCCTCATGAGCCATCATTCTAATTAACGACTACCTTCATGAGCCATCATTCTAATGAGCGACTACCTTCATGAACCATCATTCTAATGAGCGACTACATTGATGAGTCATCATTATAATGAGCGACTACCCTCATGGACCATCATTATAATGAGCGACTTCCTTCATGAATCCTAATTCTAATGAGCGACTTCCTTCATGAGTCCTCATTATAATGAGAGACTACCTTCATGAGTCCTCATTATAATGAGCGACTACCCTCATGGGCCATCATTCTAATGAGCGACTACCTTCATGAGACATCACTCTAATGAGCGACTACCCCAATGAACCATCATTCAAGAATATTTGTTGCTTGTTTTGACAAAATATTCTTCTGTAGCAGTGATATTCTTAACTGATGAGATGACGGCACCGGACCGCGGAAGGTTTTGGACGGGCCTCGAAGATTTTTACCTATTTGCCTTCATAAAATATCTTATTAAAAAAATCTTTGTGCGATATTTCAACGCGCGTTAATATATTGCTTTTTCCAATACTACATTAAATTATATATAGTAGTTTTTCAATAAAAAAAAGATAATTTTTAAAAAACAATGGTCTCTCCCTACGAATATTTTCACCAAATTCATCGGTCCGAGGGTCAAAAGAGATTACGAAACTGTTCTAGAGGAAATTTTTCAGGTTTATTTGTTCTGTTGATTGTTAAATTATTGCTTGAATTGATCTGTTTATTTTATTAAAATATTGTGAACTTATTGGGGTAAGCCCATCTTAGGAACATGTAGTTTAAAGCTAGTCATTTCAAACCTACTGAATATTGAGTCAGCACACGGCTGACATTAATTTGGAGGGTTTTGACACAACAAGCAATTTACGATTTTTTTTCTGGTTTATACTCAATTAGTGATATACCTTTTTATCAATTTTTGGTTTCAAATAGAAACATCTTCATGAGATATTATAAAATGTGAACTATATATATTCTCATATCGCAAGCGCAAATTTTGATTCCTTTCTATATATTATGGCTTAATAATTTGGTCTTGAAAAATGTCATGTCACCCCACCAATCCTCATAAAATATTAATTTGATAAGCATAAGAGACATTTATTCAGGAATACGGAGGGTGTTTCCTTTCAAATGAAACGATTTTCGAGCGCTCGCGTTTTGCACGTGCAGGCATGCTGCACACGACACTGGTTCCAATAGATCTAGAATCTTCTGGAGAATTCATTTTCATCAGGTATCATGATTTTTGCAACATGGGGGGAGAGAGACTAACGCTCCAAGTCGAACAAACAATTCGGACCCTTTCCAAAGAAGGAAACAGTTATAGCGTCATAGTGAAAAAGCTAAAAGCAGAAGGACTAGATGTTGGCAAAGCTACAATATGTAGGGTAGTAAATGGCATCGGAAAGAAAAGGGAAGCTGAATCCAATGGGCAAAAATTTCAAGTCGATCGACCACGTCCGGTGCGGACCCCCGCCACGGTTTCCAAGGTAAAGCGGCTAGCAACTACTGAAAATCCACCATCTCAGCGCCAACTTTCCAGAATGTGTGGAACATCGCTAAAAACGATAAATAACATCATTCACAAAGATTTGGAACTGGATACCCGACGAAAAGGCAAGGTTCACAAGCTCACCCCTTTCCACATGAAAAACCGTGCAACGAATGCCCGGAAGCTCTACGAGGAACACCTGGCCGGTTCCAGATCGGAATATACTGCAACATTGGACGAAGCATGGATGTATGTGACGTATTGCAATGGAATCCGGAAGATCTGTTACATCAAAAGAGGCAATCAGGTCCCGGATAATTGGGTTCACCAATGCTCCGAAACTTTCCCTAAAGGTTTCATGGTTGTCGGGGTAATGACTGGCCGTGGAGTCCTTCCGCTCATAAAGGTTCCATCGAAGGTGAAGGTGAACTCAGAATTCTATATAGAATGCGTTCTGAAACCTGTCATCGAACAACTGAAGGACCTTTACCCAGGGGAAATGGACAAAGTGTTCCTTCATCACGACAAAGCCTCTTCCCATACCTCCAACAAAACCCAACAGTTCCTACAAGAAATGAAGGACACCCTAGGCCTAAATTTTATCAGGAACTCGGACATTCCAGTGAAGTCTCCCGACGCCAGCCCACTGGATTTTTACGGGTTCGGTATGTTGAAACAACGGCTCTTCAACCGACGTCCCAAAACTGAGGCCGGACTTTGGAAAGCCGCACAAGAGGAGTGGTCGAATGTTTCGCTCTCCAAAGTCAAGGAAGTGTTCGCAGCTTGGAAAGTCCGATGCAGGGAGATAGCCAAGAAGAAGGGGAAGCACATAGAACACATGAAAAAAATTCACGTTCGAAAAATAAAGTTCTAACGGACGTTTGAAATCGTTTCATTTGAAAGGAAACACCCTCTGTATATATTTAATATTATATTACATTGTCCTGAAAAAAAATATATAGCAATACCTATTTAAATCTTTAGATAATAAAAAGGCATATATTGGATTGAATAAATATAAATTGAATAAAAAGGTAATGCCTTTACAAAGGTTGGCGTTCAGCCAACCGAAATATTGGCAAATGAATCTTTTATTCAATCCATATATGCATTTTTATTATCTAAATATATTATATTATATATTACACTGATAGACAAAACTTAAGGAAGTTGTACCTTATAGCATATATATATATATATATATATCGGGATTCAGAAAATAACTCTGAGAGATATTTGATGCACAGTGATATATGATATATAATATATATGATATATATAATTATCCGCTCTCAACAACCTATAAATGCTTTTGTGTACGCAGGAAACTGTGCATCCCGATCTTCAAACCCCAATGCCCTCCTTGATTCAAAGGCTGGCAAAATGTCTGATAATTTATTTACTATTTCTCATGGTAATAGTCATTTTTCACTTAAGAATAGTGTATGACGAAACAGTGGCCTGGATTCATGGCTTTCTACATCAACCAAATCGGAGTCAAAATGGCGACTTCGATTTGGAAGTAAGGAGCGAGGCAGCGATCGAATTGATGAGGAACTCGGTGAGGAGTGGGTACATTTATCCTGGCAACCTCACTCCAATTGAGGAGGAAGACGAGGATATAGAGGAGGATGGAGATACCAAGTACGACGTGAAGGTACAGATGGTCGAGAAAGATGGCAAGAAGGAAGAGATGGATGCAAGCAATCCGAGACTCCAGGAAGATGGGGACCGCAACAGACGGGGAGCTGGAGTAGAACGGCGCGAGATGATCGGCGCGGCGGGCAGACGTAGACATATAATGGAGCCGGTTGGTAACCCCAACAACTTATTGCGGGAGCTGGACCTCAGGCTCCGGTATGATGAAGACGATGATGGCGACGACGAAGCTCTGGTAAGTTTTTATCTACAAAGTGGAGAGTAAATATGACCAGCCAGCCTGAAGACCCAGAAGTCAGAACGGCCATTACAATCACTATAATGACAGTTGAATTATAACGCAAAACCTATTTGAAATTTGAATTCGAATAAAATAGCTTCTCATTTTATATAAACTTTGGTAAAATACACCTATCCCCCGATTTACACGGTAGATACGTTCCTGAGAAAAACGTGTAAATCGGGGGATAGGTGTACACAGAAATAAAAAATAAAATGCATTGACAGGTTAAAATATGCAGTCAGCACATAAGCTCGGGATTCCTCGTGAGATGTGTACACAGCGCATGTGTTAAATCACAGTAGCATTTAATATAGTGCGATAAAAACAAAAAAAAAACTTATTTGGAAAGCCGTGTAAAAGCGAAAACGTGTAAAACAAGTACCGTGTAAATCGGGGGATAGGTGTACAATTAAATGAAAATAATACAACAGGTTTCTGGAGATGATTTTCTTTTGATTAATGTAATCTCAAGCTTTCGGGAATTTCTGCCCCTCTACAGGAGTATATAAAACTAATAATATTAAACGAGAGCCGCTCTGATGAGCCAAGCCCTCCCAATATATTTTTGCATCGCAGTAAGGACAGTAGAAGTTCGTTTTATGTATAAAAGAAACTTTCGCGCTTTTAAATCCTTTTATTTTATATTATTCGTTTTATGTACTCCTGTAAAAGGGCACAGATGCCCGAAAGTTTGAGATTACATTAATCAAAAGAAAATCATCTCCAGAACCTGTTGTATTTTTTAAATGTATATTTAGGAGATTTAAATCAAGTAAAAAAACATTTGGAAAAACCTAAGCATTATTAATGGAAATATCTTTATTTACGGGGCTGCTAACCAAAATGATTTTTGAGCCCCAATGGCCGCATAAAGCGGAATATATACAAACCACTATGACCAGGCTGAGGAGGCTAGGGACAGGATCTCCGCCTGGGAAGAGGCAGGTTAGGCTGGATTGGGTCGGCGGAGGTCAGGAGGCAGGAAGAGGGCGGGAGGACTAGAACTTTGCAGCTTTAGCCCTGGCAGTAAAAAACAAAAATTCGCCATCTATACACAAAAAATAAAATTACACCTATCCCCCGATTTATACGGTACTTGTTTTACACGTTTTCGCTTTTACACGGTTTTCCAAATAAGTTTTTTTTTTTTTGTTTTTATCGCACTATACTAAATGCTACTGTGATTGAACACATGCGCTGTGTACACATCTCACGAGGAATCCCGAGCTTATGTGCTGACTACATATTTTAACCTGTCAATGCATTTTATTTCTGTGTACACCTATCCTCCGATTTACACGTTTTTCTCAGGAACGTATCTACCGTGTAAATCGGGGGATAGGTGTATTAAGAACGAAAATTATTTTACAAATAATAAAAACTTATGTCCATAGTTTGCTAAAATATCATAACTAAGATTCCACCCTTCATTGTAACATATATAAGCAGAATCGTACGTTACAGTATTAGTGCCCTAAAAAGCGGTCTGGTGGATTAAATTGGCGAAACCGCTGGGAGTGTTCACCACTGATGAGCCAAGCCCTACCACTATTTTTATCTCAGTAAGGACAATATAGAGGTTTGTATTATTTGAAAAGAAACTTTTGTGATTAG
Source organism: Cordylochernes scorpioides (assembly GCA_030710605.1). NCBI lineage: Eukaryota > Metazoa > Arthropoda > Arachnida > Pseudoscorpiones > Chernetidae > Cordylochernes > Cordylochernes scorpioides. The sequence goes on along the minus strand of CP092886.1, from coordinate 163,637,738 downwards.
TAGTTTTATTTCTTTGTATTCTCGATATATGTATAAGATAAATCTAAAAACTGTAGCAATGTATATGTGTACATACACCTTATCAGTACAAGGTTGAAACATCTAACTAAATGGAATATTGCGACAAAAGAGTTTTTTAAACGCTTTCTGTAAAAAAAGGGCACGTAAATATGTCGTATAAAGTCTATTATTTTATTCAAGATTTCACAAATGTACTTATCATGAAAAATCTTTGATTGTATTAATTTTGTATCGTTCTAGGTTCTCTTGGATCCTCCGTTCACCGCGTACTGGCGCAAGAGAACCGATGGAACCTGGGCTCCCTGAGTTGTAGCAACGGCCAACACTTGTAGAATAGCAACTTGTCGAATCTTGAAATGTAAATTTTGTTTCTTTAGCGTCAATCTGCCCTGATGGCTACTGGAGTCTAGCCACTCCTTGAGAGCTTTTTATTATTATTTGTAAATGATTTGTATAAAGGCAATAAAATCAAATTCTATTAATTAATTCGTTCTGTTCTAGTGTCAACACTCCAAGAACAAGAGGAGGAGGGAATTAAAACAACAATAATCAAAAATGCCTCTCCACCCTGATTGTGTGATTGAGTGTTGCAGAATGAATATTACCATCTATTTGAATAAACCAACAAAATATTTTGGTTATTTTGCATCTCTCCAATATTAGCTCTTAAAACCTTTTTGGAATTAATAACAAAATTAATTCGAATTACGTCTGTAAAACTATTTGAAAAACATAAGCAGTTTTAACCTTCTCTTTTATATGGGAAGAATGTTGTTTATTGGTTAAGAGAAATGATCTCCCACGCCTTCTCATTGGACGAAAGTCGCCATGTTTGTACATAAAGAGGGTTCAAAGAGAATTACGAGGGATCTGTGAGAAAGGATTATGTGGAGACACTTGAAGCGTTCTCTATGTCCGTGTCTGGTGGTCTCCTCGCATACCTGTATATCCCCCGGTCCATTCTTTATCAACGCTAGAATAAAATATAAATACTGGTTTTGTTATAACTAATCGTGATTTTTTTACTTACGTGCTTACTTTTTGTTTGTTGTTCTTTTGAGTGTGCACGTTTCTGTGTGTTAAGTTACTTTTAGTTTAGGCCCTAGTATTGTGTGTGTGTAAGCCGTACAAAGTGACTTTTGTCACGTCAAGGTAGTTCAAGCTGAACTCGAACAATTCACCAAGTAGCTTCTTGCAAAATCAGTTTAAATTTAAATTTCTATATACAGTAGAACCTCCCTGTAAAGGACGCCTAATTACAGAGCCAAAGTGTCTTTTAAAGAGAGGTGTCCTCTTACCAGAGAGTTTCTTAATAGTAAAAATGGTAATTTTGCAAATGAAAACTGTCCTTTGTTGAGAGGTGTCTTCTAGCGCGAGTGTTCTCTCATGGAAATTTTACTGTATACGTTTTTTTTTATTATTCTCAAGCGCAATTACGAGCTTATTGGCATGGATATTGCTTTATATTTCAAAAATCCTTTAAGACCATTCTTTGCAGGGCGTTAAATCGTTGAAATGTTCAGTTGCGTGGTTAACTATCATCATTATCATCCAGTCATGAATATCATCCTCCCATAAAATTTCAGGGAATTCTGGCCCAATATTAGCACTATCACACTTCGCCAGTTAACTATCCTTTAAGATTGAAATTTGTCGGGAAGATACTGATCAATAAAAATAAAGGTCAGCCCTCTGGTCAAATAGCGCCATGATGCTTTTTTAGCGTCTTTTTTGACGAGAGAGGTGGTGTGATCTTTATTTATATTAAAAGATAATCTTTGAAACTATTATAGAAGCGTATGATTCTTTTTGAAAATAAACAATTTCTACTGACCTTACTTTTTATTTTTTATTTTTTAAAAAGATTCATACGCTTCAACGAGGGGTGTCCCATAAGTCCGTGGCCCGACCATGAGAACGAAATATTTGAAACTAATAAATTTTACCAAATATACCTTAAAGCCTTGTATAGAGATGTGTAAATTTTTAAGTTTCTAGAACTAACCGTTTTTTTGTTATGGGTTCTGAAAGAGGACAAGAAACAGGAATCATCTAAAATGGAGACAAACGAGATTCGTGCTGTGATAAAATTTCTTTGTAAGAAAGGAATGTCGCCGAAGGAAATCTATGAGGATATGGTGGATACATTAAGGGAAGATGTCTCTTCCTATAGCACAGTAAATAAATGGATAGTTGCGTTTAAATTAGGGAGGATCAGCACCGAAGAGGAACATCGACCAGGAAGACCTGTTGAGTCAGTTACTCAAGAAAACATCGACAAGATACATATTTTGGTTATGTTGGACAGCAAAATGACAATTCGTCAGATAGAAGAGACCTTGGGTATTCCAAAAACAACAGTGGATTGGATTATGAGAGAACACTTGGGCCTCAGGAAGCTTTCTGCCCGTTGGGTTCCCAAACTTTTGACACCCGATCAAAAGGCTGTAAGGAGAAAGTTATTTTCGGACAACTTGCGTTATTTGAAGCCAATCCAGAGGAATTCGTCAGTAGATTTGTTACCATGGATGAGACTTGGGCCCATCACTTTACACCAGAGTCCAAGCAACAATCCATGCAATGGAGACACTCCGGTTCCCATTCCCCCAAGAAAGCCAAGACAGTTCCATCAGCAGGGAAGGTTATGGTGTCTGTCTTTTGAGATTCCGAGGGTGTACTTCTTCTAGACTTTCTTAATAAGGATCAAACCATCATTTTCAATTATTATGCAAATCTTGTGAAGCAACTACGAGAAGCTATCAAGGAAAAGAGAAGAGGAATGTTGTCCAGGAAGATTGTTTACCATCAAGACAATGCTCCGAGTCTTCGGTCGCAGCAAGCCATGGCTACTATTTATGATTCTGGCTTTGAACTTTTACCACATGCACCCTATTCACCAGATCTAGCTCCGTCTGACTTCCACCTATTTCCTCATTTGAAAAAATCACTTTCTGGCATTCATTTTAGTTCCGATGAAGAGGTCATTGATGCTGTAACCTCATTTTTTAAGTCACTTGAAACATCGTTATTTTTGGAGGGCATAAAAGCATTAGAACATCGCTGGAAAAAGTGTATAGACCTTAAAAGGGATTATGTTGAAATATATATAAATCATAATCATTTTATTAATCATTTTCTTTATATGTCGGGCCACGGACTTATGGGACACCCCTCGTATAATAGTTTCAAATTTTGATAACAGATGGCGTGCTAATGCATCCTAAAAGATAATCTTCCAAACTATCGTGTTTTGTATATATAAAGGGATGCAAAGAGCCTGCGAGCATGCGAGGAAGCTTTTAGAAGCTTGTCGGACACTTAGTGTTCGTTGTGTTGGTCTTCTAGTGTTGCCACCTCACAATTAACTCTTTGAGACCCGCCGTTCCTTTGCCAAGCGAACTAATAAAGATAAGAATTTTTCCATTAAATTATAAATTCTCTTGAATTATTATTTTCCTTGTGCCATGTATTTGTCGCGGGGGTTAGGGAAGGGGTGGTATAAACCGTCATTCCGTGACTTGAGATCGAATCCCGTATTAAGCACTTTTTTTCTCTGGAGATAAGATTGCTACAATGACCCCCGATTCTTGTAGACTTCCAATCCCATCAGTAAGTTCAAGTAACCAAACGGGCCTCTTTTGTACTTATAACTGTAAAAGTCGAACTGCTTTCTACATGTTTACACATGTGATGCATTTACAACAAACGTAGTCGCTAACTATCCACCGTGATTATCATGGCTTGTACCACGTGTACTTGGGATAAGTACTAAAGATTTTTTTCTTTTAGTTACATTTAACTTCGTCTACCCGTGTGTAGTTGGGTCTAAATTGGATGTACCACGTAGCCAGTAACTTTTGTCTAGACATTTGGGCAATGTTTTGATCTAATTTTAATATTATATATTTATGTATATTATAGAAAGAGAGAGTGTGTGTAATACGTATTTCCTATATGTCGCTAAAACCCTACGTAACTTTATATTGGTCCCTGGAGAAAAAGATTGAGAACATCGGGGATACCAAAGGTTAGGTAAAACATTCCAAAAGTTGCCATCTCCCTAAGAGACCTTTATAAAACTCTAAGCCTAACTTCCAATGAGGGACACCTCGAGGAAATATCTCCAAGCGGTGTCTTATGGGAGGTTCTGTTGTAAAGTGAGATTCTCTCTCAAGGTACTCTCCATTTGGACATGGTCCAACCTGCAGCGAAAGCCTCATGTGATTGGCCCAGTTACGTTCTCTAGGTAAATATGGCTTTATTTTGGTGTTCCGGCGACCTTGGTGTCCATCATCCTTCGTTACTCTTCTCGTGGTTATCTTGGGGTGATTTTACACGCTCACATGCATACTCTCACACACATACACTCACGCACACACTTACATACAAACTCACACGTGCACTCACAAACTCACACCCCCACACACGCACGTACACACTACTCTCTCTCTCTCTCGCGCGCGCACACATGCGCACATTTTCATAATTTTCTAAATTATATTTAAAAATCGGATGTTTTGTTTCATATTGAAATAAAGAGCATATGTCTATATATATATATATATTAAAATTAAAAACAACCTCTAATGAAAGTTCGTTGAAGAAAGACTTGACAATACAATGAGTTAATGACATGCGAGGTATTTATAGAAGACGCCGTTGTACACACGCTGCGTGACCTTGCCGGAAGTGAGGGCAGAACGAATGAGAAGTAGCAATTAGCAATGCAGGGCGGGACAACAGCGCATGCGCTAAACCCTGCCACAAAAACAATTAACACACCATTCAATCTACCCTATTGGACGAAAGCTCAGGAGAGGTTTTTTTTTTCCAAAGTTTTATTTACGGGAGTCTAGCATTGTGTTTAAATTTTATATAAATTATATATATATATATATATAACAATTTTAAAAAATAAAAATGCTCGTGGTCAGGATATGCCTTTTTTGATATATATCAAAGATATATATATATAATTTCTATAAAATTCAAACACAATGCTATACACTTATATACACAATGTAGATACAAGGGCACTATCAATATAGACTTTATAGATACAATATTTAGCGCTATATCAAAAAGTAACATTTTATAGGACTAAACTTTCAAATTTCAAGTTTTTTTAATCTTCGCTCTCTCTGTCTTTTTGTCTTCACACATTTTTACAAGACAGAAAATCTTTAATAAAGAATTTTTATTAGAACATATTATTTACTCAGATTTTTCTAATTCCTCTATAATTTTATTTATCTCTTTTTATAAATATCTTGAAAGCCACAAACAGGTATAGTATACATTACTAATGTATAGAGAGAGAGAGAGAGAGAGAGAGAGAGAGAGAGAGAGAGAGTAATATATTCATATAAAAAAAAGAGAGGTAAAGAAAATGAGAAAAATTTTAAGTTGAAATAAGAATTTTTGAAAAAACGCTATTTACATTTTAAAAAGAAAAACGCGATGTTTCAAACGGACAACGCGCGTACATAAAGCGACGGAGAGGATTTTGGAGGATTCTCCAGAAGTGTAAGAAATGGGATAGTAAAAATAGACAGAATATATTGCCGTTAGCACCAACCACCGCCAGGCGGCAGTCCCACCTTGGACAGCTTGCCACGCATGGCTTTGAATCTTCCGGGGGTTTAAGTTGCCAAGCTGACTAATGCTCATAGCGCCCATTCGGTGACAAGAGGCAGCGCCGTAAGTCATTGGGATCGACATCAACTCGATCAAGTAGCGGTTATCGGAGCAACTGTCAACCACTTGGCTCACATTGGTCATCTAATCCACGCTCGACGTGAAGGATTGGTGCCACCATGGAACCCCAGCAACCTTCCACCAGCCAAGAAAGCGTTGAAACCATTGATAACGTGAGTAACGAGCTAACGTTTGATTTCTCTGAAGAAAACAAAGCACATTTTGATCAGGAATACCTCTTTGCCTTGCAAACTATCTACACCGAAATTAACACAGACAATATCAAATACTTAAGTGTTCGTGCTCAATGTACTGAACGTCGTAATGTGACGCTTTCAGAAAGAGTGATTGTTCAACGCCTCAACCGAGAATATGCGTTCTTCTTCAAAACAGTTCTCACAAAGATCTACTGGCTCTTGAATGATGGCGAGGTTCCTGTTGAGGAGTACAAGGTGATGGTCGGCAGGTTGTTGGAGTGCAAGGAGATCTTGAGAGAATACATCGGCGATATCAAAGCTCGCTTGGAGGTAAAGTTCCCCCACACACCTGAGTCCTCCTGTGAACTCGTGGCTGAACTTTGAGGCATCGAGTCTTTTACTAACGCTGTACATTTGGCTACTTTTGTATTACTTATCACTCTAACTTTTTTACGTGTATGTCATATATATATACTTCTATAAAATAATCCCTTGCATCAATATTGAGTAAAATTAATCATTCCTCCAGGGAAAAGTGTCTTTTCAAAAACATTTTTATTGTTCTCTAGCTTTCGGGCACGGACGCCCTTCTACAGGAGAAAACATGGTATAATTTAATTATACTTTATATATATATAATTTAATTATACAATAATTATACCATGTTTTCTCCTGTAGAAGGACGTCCGTGCCCGAAAGCTAGAGAACAATAAAAATGTTTTTGAAAAGACACTTTTCCCTGGAGGAATGATTAATTTGACTCAACATATATATTATAAAGGACTGCGGCGTGTGATTATAAACAATACTTAAAATTATACCGCATAAGTTTCTTTTCTATGAAAAATCAATATTTATTTTAAAGAGAAATATTTACTATTTCTAACTTTTTGAATGAAGTATGAGAGGGTGAAAATATGAAGAGTAATGGCGAACGGGAAAAATAAAAGTGTCCGTTGGTGTGGGTTCGATTCTCGCCCCTGGACACTTTTATTTTTCCCGTTCGCCATTACTCTTCATATTTTCACCCTCTCATACTTCATTCAAAAAGTTAGAAATAGTAAATATTTCTCTTTAAAATAAATATTGATTTTTCATAGAAAAGAAACTTATGCGGTATAATTTTAAGTATTGTTTATAATCAACATATATATACTGTTTTATTTTAAGATCGATCAGTTTGAAGTGTCAATTTTCATTTCATATTATACAGTATGTACCTAGATTATGTATCAGATCGATGCATTAGGTTCAGCTCCCTAATAAAAAATTTGGCTTTTGTCTGAATTTTCAAAAACTGCGTTGTGGCTCATTTTTCATCACCACTAGTAGAAAGTGTTTGACTTGAATGGATCAGGTTCCTAATCTATCTCATTGTTTCTTTTTTTTTCTTTTCTTGTATAGTGATGTATAAAACTGTTTCTGTTTAATAATTGTAAATTGATGCAATTATCCCTGGCGGGGATGTCGCTTTTTGTGTGTTTAAATAAATAAATAGAAATAAAAAAATGAATTAACGCTTAATCGCCTATATATTCTCATAAATGCCTTTTAATACTTTGGGTTGAGGGGGGCGATCTAGTGATATCGCAGCCCGAATCATTAATCAACTCGCACAAAAATCTCTTCTGGCTCAAATTTAATGGCCAAATTGGGCCACGATTAACGCAAATGCCTTTTCGGTATGGAAGGATTTATTGGGAAAATGTTAAAGTTATATGGAGAAGAGAAATTATATATAATATCTGCAATCACACACAAGTTGGAATACCTCAAATGTGGTAGGGTAGGTAAATATTCGAAACTCAATTACCTCTAATGGAGTGAAAATTGGTTCCTATCCAATCAGTAGATGTAGTTCTTTAATGGATCATAAAATCCCTTGTGAAGAGAATGAGGTCATCGATGCATCCAGCCTTCTGGTCGCCTCATTGGTTCGACTTAGCGTCGCACACTCAACTTGGTCAAATAAATATCCTTGGGCTTCAAGGTTTGATCAAAGTTTGGGCTAGAGATAATTTCAGGAAAAACATAAATTCTATAAAATAGGTTATTTTATGGATTTTTTAATAGAATATATATTTCGTATTTCGGGCACCCTGTGTCGAGCCAGCCTGTCTACATCGCCTGCGACTCAAGCGACATGTCGCTGGTAATCGCTACTGGTCCTGCAGCGCCGTCCGCCCTCTTATCCGAGCGGCGTTCTCCATCATCGGGCGGCCGTCGAACCTACAATCCTAGATCTTCGTGCCGGGGCTCGAGGACCACGCCATCGCCATCTCCTCAGCGGCGAAGCATGTTATCTACGTTTTTTTTTTTTTTTTTTTTTTTGTGGACCGCTAAATGCGTGGTGTCGCCGGAGACCCGCTGGCGATATTCCACCAAACTGTGCAGCAGTGGAAGTGGCGTCATATAAATACTAATTCAACTATGAAGTTATTTATTTATTTTCAATATCATCATCAATGTGCAGCACCGCTAGGGACCCGCTTCTAATCTTTAGACGAACTTTCAATGTTGGAGAAATCATTATAAACAGCCCATTGAACATGTATATCATCAGTATTATTTCTACATGTAATAGTTTCCTTTTTTTACACAATTAAATAATGCCAATTGACTAGGTATCAATAAAATGTTTTCGAATTATTTATTTCAATCTCTCTCTTTCTATGCTCGAGCAACTGAACCTTGTTGATGGGTTGTGAAATATATAGAAATGAATTCCAACTAATCTCCTATTTTTTTATTATATAATATTGCTCAAAAAATATTTTCTCCCGATAAATCAAGAAAAATTAACGCCGTATGCGTTTTGGACTGTTGGCCTTCGTCAGCGTTGGGCCGGATATGACAAAGGTTATTTTAAAATTAATTTTACTACCTGATCGAATACATTTCCACATTTTGTTCTATTTTTAATATATTTTAATGATGTTTGTGGGTTAACTCCTATAGATTGGTTAAAGGCCAAAATAGACCTCAAAGACGGCAACTTCAAACAAACAATGTATCTAGTCATCGAAGACTTGGGACAACTTCAAACAAACAATGTATCTAGTCATCGAAGACTTAGGACAACTTCAAACAAACAATGTATCTAATCACTAAAGACTTAGGACAACTTCAAACAAACAATGTATCTAATCATCGAAGACTCAGGACAACTTCAAACAAACAATGTGTCAAATCATCGAAGACTTAGGTCAACTTCAAACAAACAATGTATCTAATCATCGAAGACTTAGGACAGCTTCATACAAGCAATGTATCTAATCATCGAAGACTTAGGACAACTTCAAACAAACAATGTGTCTAATCATCGAAGACTTAGGACAACTTGAAACAAACAATGTATCTAATCATCGAAGACTTAGGACAACTTCAAACAAATAATGTATCTAATCATCAAAGACTTAGGACAACTTCAAACAAACAATGTATCTAATCACCAAAGATTTAGGACAACTTCAAACAAACAATGTATCTAATCATCGAAGACTTAGGACAACTTCAAACAATGTGTCTAATCATCGAAGACTTAGGACAACTTCAAACAAACAATGTGTCTAATCATCGAAGACTTGGGACAACTTAAAACAAACAATGTGTCTAATCATCGAAGACTTAGGACAACTTCAAACAAATAATGTATCTAATCATCAAAGACTTAGGACAACTTCAAACAAACAATGTATCTAATCATCGAAGACTTAGGACAACTTCAAACAATGTGTCTAATCATCGAAGACTTAGGACAACTTCAAACAATGTGTCTAATCATCGAAGACTTAGGACAACTTCAAACGAACAATGTGTCTAATCATAGAAGACTTAGGACAACTTCAAACAATGTGTCTAATCATCGAAGACTTAGGACAACTTCAAACGAACAATGTGTCTAATCATAGAAGACTTAGGACAACTTCAAACAAACATTATCACCTATAAACGAAAATTACGAAAAACCTTTTTAAAATGCCTCAAATCATCGAAGACTACGGACAACTACAAATAAAGTCTTATGTCATCGTCGACTGTGGACAACTTGAAACGATGTCTCATATTAACGACGACAGTGAATAACTACAAGCAATATCTCGTATCTTCGAAGAGTGTGGACAACTTCAAACCAACTCTCTTATCATCTACGACTGTGGATGACTGAAAACAAGGACATATATCAACAAAGACTATAGACAACATTAAACAAACAATGACTCATATGATCGAAGACTGAAGAGCTTTAAAACAAACAACGACACATATCATTGAAGACTAGGCTACTTCGAACAAACAATGTTGACTATCCTTGAAAAATGTGAACAAATTCAAACAATGTTGCCTAGAATTTAAAAAATGTGAAAAACTTCAAACAAACAACGTTGCCTTTAATTGAAAAATGTGGACAAATTCAAACAAACAATGTTGCTTATCATTGAAAAATGTGGAAAACTTCGAACAAACAACGTTGACTTTCATTGAAATATATGGACAAACTCAAACAATGTTGCCTATCATTGAAAAATGTGGAAAATTTCGAACAAACAAAGGCACATATCATCGAGGACTATGGAAAACTTCGAACAAATATTGTGACTTTACCTCCTAATAAATACAAATTTTATTGAACACATAGCAATACACATTTTGAATACATCAAATACAATGGCTTATCTTGGATCAATACTGTTTATTCTAAACACCCTAAATATATTTCGACGGGACAGTTCGCCCATCTTATTCTTAAACCAATCATTATATTTACATTTTTTCTATCTCCTCACAGCTACTGTATAATAAATATCCCTAACAGTGACACTATAGTGCACCAGCTGTTTTATATCAGCTTCACATAACTATTATAACTGTTGCATTAAAATATTTTATAAATCAACATCTTATTCTTCATCTGCCATCTGCCTAAGATCAGCACGGAATTCGAATCCCCCTCAAATGCAGGATATTGTAAGAATATATTAGGAAGTGCAATCAATGCGAACTAGAAGAAACCTAAATAGTGCAGTTTGTACCGCTAGATAATTGCCTGGACATAATATGAGCGTTCTGATGACCAAATTATTGAAATAAAAATAATTCTTCGTATATATCCCAAGTGCGACGCATTTATATTACACATAGTTCTTTGACCAAAAAACTGCATAGGATTTCTTGACTGGTTCTGATAGATTTTACTCACCGAAATATGAGGCCAATACATTTGAAAATTTCATCACGTCAGGTTTTATTGCTAAACCCGTGTAAAGAAAGCGATGAGAAAAGTTAAAATGGCATGCGCCGGTTGTCATGGTGACCGTCGCCGAGCGAAGATTGTGTAAGTGTTTTATTTCTGTATTATGGATTCAAGGTGTTGCGTATTTCTCCAGATGCGGGAGGATGATATTCACGTGCCAACAGTGGCACTTAGCTCACTAAATATGTCTTAGAACAACGCATTTTGTTCATCATCCCAGTACAAACTCAGACAAAAGCCAACCTATATACCAAGACGACATATCAACCGCTGAAAAGACTGCGTCACCGGTGGACAGCGAAAGTTCTTCCCCACAGAGTGGGCAGGTCGATGTAGTAGCTGGTATTGCCCACCTCAGCCCAAGATGGTACTTGTAGATGGTAGTCTTCGCCCTTGCTGTTGTCTCCATTACTCGAGCCAACGCCGAAGAGTCAGGGTGAGAGAGAGAATATTTACTGGATGCCACATATGAAAACTACACTCGTGGATATACTTAAGTGGAAAGTCTTTGATGTCACCGGTTATGTTTTTTTTTCTTAAGGAGACAGAGGCAATTTTATTCACACTTGGTTATCTCATTTTTCTTGAAATTAAAGATACTATAAAAAGATTTACTGGGGGGCCGTAGTATCTTTTATTTCAAGAAATATGAATGCCGGCCAGGCAACCTCTATCTTTACGATGGTTATCTCACGTGTCTTGAATGAAGGTCACTATAATATCTTTCAGAGTTATTATCTGAATCCCAATATACATGCTAAAAGTTCAACTTCCTCAAGTTTTGTCCATGACTATAGATGGATGGGCTTAGTTTTGTCTTGGTATTATCCAGATACATTGCAGCCACGTTTTTTTATAAACCCTAATCAGTTAAATAATGTTATTTCAAAAAACATTTTGAAATTATTTCCATTAATTATTTTTCTATCTGTGCTTCCATTTGTGATAAAAAGTAGAACTATATAGAGAGAAAACTGGTTTTCACTGTATTAAAATTTACACATGAAATTTTAAAATAGTCCAAATATGTTAAAGCTTCAGCTACCTTCATGTGAAATTGTTCATGTTTAACACAATAGTTTTTGCGGATAATTGTAGGAAAATTTGACACCTGTGTATTTACTTACATACAAATATATTTTCTTTTATTTCTCACATGTTTTGAATATACGTAGTTTATTCACTTTGATCCCTAATTCAAAATACACTCATGGACAAAACTTTAGGAAGTTGTACCTTTTAGCATGTATATCGGGATTAAGACAATAACTCTGAAAGATATATGATACATATAGTGACCTTTAATGAAGACACACGAGATAATCATGTGTGAACAAAATTGCCTCTGTTTCTTTAAAAATACAGACGACCGGTGATATCAAAGAGACTCCTCTTTATTAAGTTTTGTCCATGAGTGTATATTCTCCAGTGTATGTACAAAGGGTGACATTCTTAAATCAAATGTACAGACATCTTAGAATAATTGGAACTGCTTCATTATTGCCTCAAGGCTTCTATGATTACTTGGCCACACAATTCGAATGAGAAAGATAGTTTCCAATAATTGGTATAAAATGGAATCCCACATTTATCCATGAAGGCTGTATAGTGGTAGATTTGTATTTATTTGTTTTTCAGGGATACTTTAAAACAAAAGGACAAAGCAAAAACTTGGTTATAAAAAAATATATTTATTGAAATACAAGACACACATATGTTAGACGTATTGCTACACGTACCACATCCTCTTCCCAAATATATTAATTGTAAAAAAATACTTGTGTTAGAATAGAAATGGAAATTTCAGATACACATTTTATATCATTTCTGTGCAGAGTATTAGGCTCATAGATTGTTGAGCTCTGGAAACCAAAAGGAATAATACTCTGCTAGTGATCTCTTTTGACTTGTATATAAAATATATAATATAATAGGAAATAAACTAATGCTTAGTTAATCTTGCCTCGTCTTGGATAACAACACATGGTGGCAGCGGTAAACTGAATTCATAAAGAAGGTCGTCGTTCGAAGAAAATTTGAAATTCGACATCAAGCAAGCTTAGAAGCAGTAAACTGAATTCATAAAGAAGGTCGTTGTTCGAAGAAAATTTGAAATTCGACATCAAGCAAGCTTAGAAGCGGTAAACTGAATTCATAAAGAAAGTCGTTGTTCGAAGAAAATTTGAAATTCGACATCAAGCAAGCTTAGAAGCAGTAAACTGAATTCATAAAGAAAGTCGTGTTCGAAGAAAATTTGAAACTTGACATCACAAGCAAACTTTTTGGTAAGTTATATTATATTATAAATAAATCTTTATAATGTCCCAAAATTATAATTGTGTAGCCCCAGAACCTTTTAATTTTTCAAATCCAGGTGATTGGCCAAAATGGATTAGGAGATTTGAACGTTTTAGGCAGGCAAGCGGGTTAATTAATAACCCAGAAAATGAGCAACTTAATATGCTCGTGTACTGCATGGGTGATAATGCAGATGACATTTTGTTGTCATGTAAAATAGCAAGTGACCAACTAGAAAATTATGGTAAAGTTATTGAATGCTTTGAAAGTCACTTTATTCCAAGACGTAATATAATTTATGAAAGGGCAAGATTTAATCAAAGATGTCAGCAGGAAGGGGAAAAGGTGAATGAATTTATCACAGCACTCCATAGCCTAGCTGAGCACTGCAATTTTGGGATGTTACATGATGAGTTGATTAGGGATAGGATAGTTGTTGGAGTAAGGGATAGAGCATTATCTGAAAGAATGCAACTTGATACAGACTTGACCTTAGTAAAAGCCACACTAATGGCAAAGCAATTAGAAAGTGTCAAAGAACAGCAGTCTAGCCTTTACCAAAAAGATTCTGTAGATCAAATAAAGAAAATGCCTAATCATATAAAAGAAGCAAAAAGGCACGAACCAAAAATAAGACAATTCAAGTCAAACCAGTTGGGAGGGTCATCACATGGATGCACCAGGTGTGGCAATTCAAATAATCATGATTGGAAAAATTGCCCAGCTATGAACTCGTATTGTAGTAAATGCAAGAAAAGGTCCATTATGCCAAAGTATGTAGATCAGAAGCCATAAATGAAATAAAATCAGAGATAGCGTTTTTGGGATCTATAGAGGATAATTCCAAGAAATGGATAGTACCAATTAAGGTAAATAATAGACAAATTAATTTTAAAATTGACACCGGAGCTGATGTCAACGTGCTCCCTCTACAATATTATTATCAAAGTTTCCAAAGAATAAAACTGGAAAAATCTGATAAAATATTACAAGGTCCAAATGGAATACCCTTGGAAACAGTTGGAATGATCCACGTAGAACTTCAAAATAAAGGCCAGCACTTAAACTCGAAAATATACATTGTTGATAAACTAAAGCAGCCACTTCTCTCTGGGGAGACAAGTGAAAAATTAAACATTGTGAGAATGATTCAGCAATTATCATCAAATTTTTTAAATCCAAAAAGAGAGTTTCCAGAAATATTTAATGGTTTAGGACATGCTAAAATAAATTACAAAATATCCCTACAACCAGATGCGAAACCATACGCTTTATGCACCCCTAGGAGAGTTCCAATTCCCTTAATGAAACAGGTAAAGGAACAACTTGAAGAGATGACCAGGCTAGGAGTCATTGAATCAGTAGAAGAGCCGACTGAGTGGTGTGCGGGAATGGTCGCAGTATCGAAACCAGGAGGAAAAATAAGAATTTGTGTTGATTTAACGAAGCTAAATCAGTATATAAGAAGAGAAAATTATCCGCTACCTGCGACAGAGCATATCCTGGGACAGCTGGGAAATGCTTGCTATTTTTCCAAGCTAGATGCAAATTCTGGATTTTGGCAGTTTGGGTTAGCTAAAGAATCCCAAAAACTAACCACCTTTATAACGCCATTCGGCAGGTTCTTTTTCAAAAGAATCCCATTTGGAATAACGTCGGCACCAGAAATCTTTCAAAGAAAGATGACTCAGCTTCTGGGCAAAATAGAAGGGGTTGTATGCTTCATGGATGATATTGTAGTATACGGATCTTCCTTAGAAGAACATAACGAAAGGGTACGCCAAGTTTTGAAGAAAATCCAAGAAGAAGGGATGACACTCAACCCAGAAAAGTGTCAATTTGGAGTTAAAACTGTAAAATTCCTGGGACACACATTGAGTTCAGAAGGCTTATTCATTGACGAAGAAAAGCTCGATGCTATTACAAAAATGGAGGCGCCTAGATCAACAAAAGAATTGAAGTCTTTCTTAGGCATGGTGAATTATTTAGGAAAATTCATTCCCAACCTTGCGGATAAATTACAACCCTTGAATTCGTTACTAAGTACAAAAAACGAGTGGGTTTGGGATGAACCTCAGAAAAAGAGCTTTAACCTGCTGAAACAAGAGTTAGTATCTAGACCTAACCTCGCTTTATTTGATCCCTCAAGAACGACCATAGTATCGGCTGATGCTTCTTCATTTGGATTAGGTGGGGTTCTAAGACAAGAACAACCTGATGGATCTTTAAAACCTATAGCTTATGTATCTAGAACACTTTCAGAAACGGAAAAAAGATACAGCCAAATTGAAAAAGAAGGACTGGCTATAGTATGGACTTGTGATCGACTAAAGGATTATGTTACAGGTATTAAAATCCATATTGAAACAGATCACAAACCACTGATTGCCATTTTTACGTCCAAATCCTTGGAAGACATGACTCCCAGACTTCAGCGATTAAAAATGAGGATGATGAGGTATTCTTATCAAATAAGTCACATTGCTGGCAAAAAGCAAATAGTGGCTGATATGTTATCAAGGAAGCCTATGTCTAAACCACATAAAGATGAATTGGAAGAAGAACTTTCTGCGTACATCCAATCCATTGAATTTCCAGCAACAGAAGAAAGACTTTTGGAGATTTCTAGAAAGCAAAAGGAAGATTCACTTTGCTCTCAATTGGCTAAATACTGTATGAGTGGATGGCCTAAGAATAAAAGAGAAGTAGATCCAGCACTAAGAGGATACTGGCAATTTCAGGAGGACCTGACCTATCAGAATGGTCTTCTTCTTAGAGGACAAAGAATTCTAATCCCTAAGTCATTGAGGAAAGATATCCTTGAGAAATTGCACCACAAGGCCATTTTGGGATCAATAAATGCAGATCTAGAGCAAAAGAATCGGTTTGGTGGTTAGGAATTTCCCAAGAGATTGAAAGGATGGTTTCGTCGTGTACAAAATGCTTGAAGGAGAGAAAACCCAAGCATGAACCTTTGATGCCCTCAGAATTTCCGATCAGGCCTTGGCAAAAAGTCGGAATGGATCTCTTTTATCTAAATGGGAGATGGTATCTAATTGTATGTGATTACTACTCCAGGTACCCAGAAATATCACTTTTACAAAATCTAACTGCTCAAGAAGTAATAAGCCGTCTTAAATCTATATTTGCTAGGCATGGAACACCTGAGACTGTGAGAAGCGATAATGGACCACAATTCCAAAAAGTTCTGGGTTCAGAATTTTCAAAATTTTCTAAGGAATGGTCTTTCAAACATATCACATCCAGCCCGAAATTCCCTCAAAGCAATGGATTTATTGAAGCAATTATCAAGAATATAAAGCAAAGTTTTAAGAAAGAAGAAGATTGCTATCTGACTCTTCAAGCATATAGAACGATGCCCCTGGAAAGTGGTTATAGTCCAGCTGAACTATTAATGGGACGACGCCTTAGGACCTCTGTTCCAGCAATAGAATCATCACTGATGCCAAGGTACTTGGACTCCGAAGCTTTGCAAGAAAGAGAGAAAAGGAGGGTGATCAACCAGAAGCGCCTATATGATAAACGACACGATGTACATAGCTTGCCTCCGCTTCAACAAGGGGACAGCGTTTGGATTAGAGATCAAAGGGTAGAAGGAACAGTTCTTCACAAATCCGAAGAACCGCGTTCCTATTGGGTACAAACTCCCCAAGGAAAAGTTAGGCGAAACAGACTCCACCTCACACCTCTACCAAAAATGGGAGGTACCATGGATGCTTCTGAGGAGGGCCAGCGCCAGGAGCAGAGAAATGAGGAGACCCCCACTTCGACATCAACCCGGCTCTCAAGGAGATGCAAGGATGACCAGGAGCAAGAGACCGAGGAGGATTGCCCTACACCAACGGCCTCATCTACAAGAGATGGAAGGATGCAGAGGGACAACCAAGACCAGGATCCAGAGAAGAGCCTCCCTTCAATGCCAGCCGTGCATACAAGATATGGAAGGGCAGTCAAGATACCTCGAAGGTTCCTGTAAAGTTAAGGGAGGAGATGTGCAGAGTATTAGGCTCATAGATTGTTGAGCTCTGGAAACCAAAAGGAATAATACTCTGCTAGTGATCTCTTTTGACTTGTATATCTATATATATAAAAATGAATGTTTGTATGCTTGTTGGTTGGTTGGTTTGTATGTCCGGTATACAAATTCGCAGTAGTTCACTAATTCAAACCAAAATTTCAATACATAGGTAAAAAATAACGAGCATGACGATAGGCTATTTTAAAAAATATATAAATCAATTATTAAAACTATATATTCAACAAACAACAACAAAAAAGCCTTTATTTAGGGTCACTGACCCTATACAGGATTCACCAGAGGTATGCATAAGAACAAAGCAGTGAGACAACGGAAATAGCGATATATACAGAGTAAAAAGAGAAAGAAAAAAAAAAAAAATAATAATAATAAGAAAGAGGGAAGCAAGAAATCAACACAAAAAGAGTAGCAGTAAGAAAGTGAGGAGTGAGTATCACTTGGCCTTCTTCTGAGATATGGACTTGTGGAAACCATAAAACGCCGTAGCAATATACTTATTCTGGGTCATATTGTCAATTATTGATGGAAGTGAAGCACAGAGTTGCCCAGTTTTGAGCATAAGGGTTCTTCTTTCTTCTTTCAGAGCAGAGCAATCAAAAATATAGTGAGTGATTTCATTTTGTAGTTTTGAATTACAGAAGGTACAAGTCGGGTCCTCACCGCAGAGCATCTTGGTGTGGTTTTCTCTAAAAAAACTTGAAAGTATTCTAACTTGTGCGAGTAGTCTTACAACCGGGAAAGGAAAATCCCCTAAAAGGTATCCCTCCGTCATGAAAGATATGTGAATGTCTTTGTAGTGAGAGTATAGCTTAGATTTATCCATTCTTGTAAGGTCGTTTTGTATAGATTGGTCTGCCGCTGTTTTTAAGAGCCCTGTAATCGCGCTCCTCAGCGTTTCAGGGTCATCACAGGAAACAAGTGCAGGGGATCCATTATCGTTAAGCAGATTAGTGAGCTTTTTAATGAAACCGATGGGTGTGCCCGAAGCATTAGAGAGTTCCCGTGTTCTATTAAAACATATACGTGGCAATCTGTCACTGCTCATATTCAACACCCGCAGCCAATACTTCAGGGTTAATTTTAAGGCTGTTACACTCAATGAGATACGACCGGTTTCTAATCTGATTAGGTAACCTGGAGTGTATCTGGGCAGATTCAGGAACCTACGGATAAATATGTCTTGTATATTGTCCAGTAAGTCTTTATGCTCTGTTGCCCATAATGGAGCGGCATACATCAGGACAGCTCTCACTATTGTATCAAAGAGTTTGATTGATAAATTTATTGACTTTGCTTTTGATTTTATTAATATTGGGTGTGTGGCGTTAATTGCTGTAAGTGCTTTTCCTTTAAAGTAATTTGCCGGGTGAGTAGTTGTTATTGTTGGTGTCAGAGGGAATCCCAAGTATGTATATCTTGAAGTTATTGCTATGGGTTTATCATTCCAGAACCATCTATCCTTATTTGAGGGTTTACCTCCATTACGGAACACCATAATCTTTGACTTGGACTCATTTAGTGTCATTAAGTTCTCATCGAGATATTCTTTCAGTATTTTGATCTTCTTTTGGAGGTTTATCCTGGACTCACCTATAATTGCTATGTCGTCGGCGTACAGCAATAAATGGATATCTCCAAATTCTGGCAAATTTACACTCGGCAGGTCTGAGTTATTATAAATTTCGATTAAGTCCGTGATAAATAATATAAATAGCAGTGGGGAAAGTGGTTCTCCCTGGAGGACTCCCGAGTTTATCTTAATACTTTCCGTAAATGATCCCTTCCATCTGATAGCTATAGTTGCTTGTTCGTAGTAACTTTTGATCGTACTTATGAATTGGTAACTTATGCCTAGGTTGTAAAGTTTTTTCCAAAGTAGTGAGTGGGGTACAGTATCAAATGCCTTCCTTAGATCGACAAAAAAGACATATAGTTTTCCCCTCTTTTTTCTTAATGATAGTTGGATTAAAGTAGTTAGTGTAAATATGTGGTCAATACATGATCTTTCTTTTCTAAATCCCGCTTGGTTTTCGGGTATAACCCTTCTTCCTTCGACCCATTCCTCCAGTCGTGATCTTAGGATTGATGTGAAAAGCTTTGATACATTGCTAATCAGTGCAATACCTCGGTAGTTGGAGGGGCTGTTCTTATAACCATTTTTAAAGATTGGGTGTATAGTGGAATTAGTCCAAATTGCTGGGTATTTTCCAGTCGTCATAACACTATTGTAGAGTTGTTTCAACAGCAGTATGTACGAATCAGGGAGTGTTTTTAATACTTCATTGGGGATGCCATCGGGCCCGCATGCCTTGTTACTCCTCAAACCAGCTATCTCCTTGTATATGTCTGCATTGGTTATCTCTGAGTCCAATATAGGATCGTTCTGAGAAATCACATTATGTAAATTACAAATTCTCAAATTTTTCTCTGTAGTCATTAGTTCGCGGTAAAAGTTCAGCCAGTCCTGTATAGATATTTCTCCTTGGATTATAGATGTGCTTTTGTAGAGCGCAATAGTTTTCCAGAAGGTCTTTGAGTCTTTAGCATTTCTGAGTATTTCCTGTTTTTCATTATCAAAGCCTTTCCTTTTTAGATCCAATAAAGCGAGATATTTCTTTCTGGAAGAAGCATAACATTCTCTGTCTTCCAATCTATTTGTTTTACGATATTTCTTCAGACTTTCTTTTGCCAGTTTTTTCATATCATAGCAGTCCTTATCGAACCACGGCTTAGATTTCCTGGGGCCGCCCTTAATTGAGTAGGTTATTTTTGCAGATGACATTGCTTCCAAAATTCGCTGATTGAAAGTGTATACAAGGTCATCGGAGGCTGGTATGTTTTTTTCCCGCAATTCTTCCAGTTTCATTTTAAACATTGCGAGTCCATCGGCTGACCATCTATATCTCGTAATATTATAATCTTCCCGTTTGGTTTTTTTCTCATTGAAGTTTTGGCCTTTTATCGTTAAAACCAAAGGATGGTGGTCTGAGTACAGTTGGTCATCGACTTTGAAGTCCAGTAAAATTTGTAGTGAACCCTGTGAGAGTATGCAATAGTCAATAGTTGAAGAGCCTCTTTCGGATATGTATGTAAAATCTCCATCTTTATCACCTCTAGATCTTCCATTAACTATTGTCAAAGAATTATCTTCCAGGAAATCAAGAAGTTTATTAGACAGAGATGATATTATATGATCTTTAGCCCTTCTTTCCGATGTTAGGGGGAGCTGGAAATTAAGTGGATTGTGTAGTCCTCCCAACTTCCCAGTTCTGATGTTTAAATCTCCAAGTAAAATAATTTCTTTTCCATCTGCTATTTGCTTTTGAATGTATGTAAACAGCTTATCTAAGTTATGCAGCTGTATTTGGTTTGGAGGAAGGTATACAAATATTAAACAGATAACATGTTGGGGGGCTCTTGTGTTTGTTGATAAGAAAATAGATAACCAAGTGCCATCCTTTTCAGAACTCTCTACTCTATATTTCCCGCCTTCCCTAAAACCGACAATTATACCCCCTGACCCTCTTCCCCTTCCAGATTCTTTGGTGGCAGGTAATTCGATAATTTGATAATCTTTTAGTGTTATGTTAGTCCTGTTCAGGCACCATGTTTCAAGTAGAGCAAAAATTTCGTAGTTCTTTATGTGCTCGAGGAGTGGAAATATCGAAAGAATCCTATAGAAACCATTTATATTCCAACATATTATTTTTTCGGCGATGTCTCGCGAATTTTCAGAAAAATTTGCATTGTCATCGTCTTGAGAATCATATTTACATGTATTTATGTCGTAGTAACTTTCCGTTATTTGATTATGGGGCGGAGAATTAATTTGTGATTTTGATGTCGTATTTCTTCTATTTACACAATTGTTTCTACAAGGTTTTTGCTATATAGCAACTCCTGTGCTATCAACAACTTGGCCATTCATCACTTTACAGACTTTATCATTTACCAAAAGCTTGTTATCTCTCAACTTCGATTTTATTCCCCTTTCACCCAATTCTTTCCTTTTTGCAATTAGGATGCGCCGTTGCTCTCTAACATTTTTACTATAATCTTTACTTATCGAAATTTTAGTATCTCTGAGTTTGTAGGCATTTTTAAATATTTTTGCTCTATCAGCATAATCAGGCACCACAACAAGAACTGGTGCATTGGATCCGCGTGAAAGTCGGTGACATTTGTTATTTTTAAATCATCTCCGATTTCCATTTTATCTCTAATTATGTTTTGAATCTTTAAGTTGCAATCTGCCTGATTTTCGTCACCCTCCCTCTCAATACCATAGAACACTAGATTGGGCTCACGCAGTCTCGTCTCAAAAAATTCGACTCTAGCCTCCAGTTCATTTACCTTTAACGAATTACATGAAGCCAGTTTTTCGGTAGCCTGTTGAGACTCTATACATTTGGTTAGCTTCTCCTCTATATTGCAGAATCGCTTATCCCAATCGTCCATTCGAGTCTCTATTTTGGTAAGTCTGATGTCAATTCTCTCTCCTAGACTCTTTATTTCCGTCGCCATGTTCAAGATTAGCATTTTTAGCTCGCCATCTATTGATTCTCTCTCTCCTGAGTGTACTGACGCAGTCAAAGTAGTTTGCTTTTTGGTTGGGGGGCCTGGGTTTTGTTCAATGCCTGAGATAAATAATAGAGCCAGAATGATACATAGCAGTCTTTTTTGGTTACCAGATATATTCCCAGATGGTAAGTTTATATTTAGGCCACATTGTCTATCATTATCCCTTCGTACTGAGTTTTTTGCATAGTGCGTTACCTTGAGTAAATTTGCATATTTATTGTTGCATAACACGAGTACTAAGAGTGACAGTATTATCCCTTTCATAGTATAAGGCAAATATACACTGAAATATTAGTAATATAAACTATATTTACCGGAGCGGTGCTGCACGTGTTGTTTATTGTCCGGCCACCTAGCGGCGAATCCCAAAACTATATATTCAAATTATTCTAAATAGCTCATCTAGAACGCGGTGGAATCTGATGGCGGGGGCGCGCCCATTGGACGGCCTGCGACACGTGGCTTCCCTGTGCGCGCGCATGCGCCGGGAAGGCACTCGCACGCCGGCAGCCGACGGGAGCTGTCGCTTGCTCGCCGGGAGTCAACGGGCGCCGACATTTACTCGCTGGCAGCCAACGGGCACATGTTTAATGTGTTTGAATAATACATTTAATCATGTAAACCCGGGCGTTGCCGGGCAACCCTAGGAAGCAAGATGTATACAAGGTGTAGACAAGATGAAGATCTAGATGAAGATTAAAACGTTTTAAAATATATTCGCACTCGGGTAAAACCCGGGCGTTGCCCGGGCCATTCGTCTAGTAAAATATATAATATAATAGGAAATAAACTAATGCTTAGTTAATCTTGCCTCGTCTTGGATAACAACACAATTTCCTTTTTTGAATAATTTACTTCAGGTATAAGGGCAAAGCCCCTCTTTAAAATCAAGTATCATTTCCTCACCATCTCTCTACCTTCTGGATAATTTTCACAAAATGTTTTCCTTTAAAAAATGAAATCTATTTTATAATTATGTTAATAGTTTTGTGTATAACATTATATAAAATTTAATATATTCCATTATCTCTCTCTCTTAATATATTCTAAATTAATAATATTTTAAGAAAAAAATCTCCTGATCGTGCAGCTGAAAGCTGCTGATGACTCGCGCCATCAATCAAAATAATTATTAACTGATTTATTTTCAATAACAACATATATATAACAACAACATATTTTTATTTCGACAGATATGGCGCAAGCCATCAGCAACTTTCAGCTTCACGATCAGGAGATGTTTTTTTTATCAATTTATCAACTTAATTCAAGTACAATTTCCTTTGGTGCTATTTTCATATTATTTTTTATTATATTATATAAAATCGAGCACAACAGGTTTGCCAACCGAATTATCGGCCATGATATATGAACAGATGAAGATAGATACTGGCAGGGGGTCCACACTAAGGCATGGCTGGGCTGGTGTCCATGTTTTCCTTGATACAGAGCTGTACCACGGTGCTGCACACAAGTCTTTAGGCTTAGCTATACATACAGGGTGTATCAGGTAAATTGGGAATAATTTTGGCAACCATAAGAGAGAATCTATTTTCGATTTTTTTTAAGCTTTTTTTTTTCATTCCGTATCCTTTTCATGTAAAATGTAACAGTACTTCTGTATTGAACTACTGTATTTTAAAAATCCTCCAAAATTGTTTTTTAATTCTGTTCTCTTCATCTTAACTGAAGTTTTCTTAAGGAACGGATACCTACCTTTGTGGTAGCCTACAAGAAGACTAGCGAGGCGATCTCTTCTCTCCCCTGCTGGAGTCCGGACCGGTAGGAACGAGAACCTCGCTGTCTCCTCGTGTCAACTGAAGGGAGCTTCCTCCCCCCCAACAGCCAGAGCTGCAAGACCCCAGCGCCGAGAAGGTAGGACCCCTCCTGGCAGTAGGACGCTACTAGTTGCTCCGACACGCTGCACACGCTGCCTTGTTTGCCTTTCTCCTTATGGGAACGTGTACTATTTTTTTACCCTCTTGCTTAGCATTGGCAAACATGCGCTTTGTGGAATTTTCTTGACTTACTTAAAGATGCCTTCAACAAAATTGAGGCCTACTGGAAGACCTAATAAAAACAAGTGCTCACCAACTATACCCCCATCTCCCCAGCTAAGCCTACACATATGGCATGTCTTTTGGATTGAGCCGACCCTGATGCCACTCCTCTACCAGCGCCGGGTCTGACACATCAGGAACCCTGCCGTGGTAAGGAAGCGACCTTTCAAGCTGAGAATAAACCTACACCCAAGGAATCTTTTGATAGACCCTGAACAACCAAAGGCCTGGGAGTCCCGAACCTGCTGCTCAATTTGAAGGAGGAAGGGAGGATCCGGTTATTTTCATATGGGGCACAGCCCTAGACATGCTTGAAAAAGAAGAGGCCAAGACCTGCCAGAGATCCCACCCCACGGGCTCCAAAAGGTTCCAAAAGATGAACCAAATTTCTTTTCAGGTGTGTAAGCCTGTTCCCTACTATAAAATATACAATACCAACTCCCCACCCGGGACCAGTTACAGAATCAGGCCAAAGAAGAGGAGATCCAGGCCTACTAACTATCTTGTCCCAACATTCCAGGATATCAGAAAAGGCTTCCCTTCAGGAGGAAGTCTAACCTCTATGACGAGGACCCTAGCGGCTTTTCCTTGCTAAGACCTACAAGAGAACCCTACCAGAAATTGGCAGGCCAAGGCCCAGCAAAGTTCCTATCCCACCAGATCTCTTTGAGGACAAAAGGGAGACAACAGATCCATCTAGGAATTGCTAGGAATCCGCATTCATGATCCTGGAAGCTCCCTTTCAAGGACCTACAGGTGTAGAGAGCCACCAAGTTTAGGAAGAATAACACCCAACCAGAGCCAAGGTCACTTACCCACAAGGAGGACCTCTTCACCAGGACCCAGGGAAAAGACCAGAACCAAGCACCAGAAGGAGCGAACGATTGAAGGCGCAGTCTCCAAGAGCCATAAATGGACAACCCCACCCTTGCCATTTCTTCGGAGCTTGAACCAAGGGAACCTGACCTTCATAGCCAAGGCTGTTGGACTATTTGAAAATTAAAATTAGCACTGGCAAACATGCTCAAGAGAAGTCGTCTGATGATTCTTTTTGTTTGATTATAAGATGTTTCAATAATTTTTTATCCATTCTTAACAGATTGTGTGTGTGTGTGGCTCATTGAATATAGTTATAACATTAACCTCTCACGTTCAATTTTGGTATTTAAAAATTATCAATATAATTGAATATACACAATTGAATTCTACATGATTTTATTATTTTAGGCAGCCTCTATCTTTACAATCTTTTAATTAAATCTTTAATTAAATCAAATGTACGCCCGAGCGTGCACATATAAATATTTCATATCTTTCTTAAATAGTTCAGAAATTTTCTTGTGATATTCATTATGAGATCCAAGGAAGAGCAAATTGCTTGAAAGCATGCATTACTTCAAAATCAAAATATACGCGATTCCCCCCCCCCCCCCCCCCCCCCCCCGCAACTGATTGATCTCATCTTAAGAATTATATATACTGGCCAAATATTCCTCGCGCATACTTCAGGATGATAGGTGATTTATTTTTATCAAAACTATTGCAACTTATTCACATCAAAGAACGAGGTAAAATAAATAAATATGCAGAGTAGCCAAATATTGAAAATAATAAACTATAATCATAAATAATAAATATTATATTACACACAATGATCTCTCTCTGTTGACTAGAAGTCAATAAACCTTTTTCATTGTCATTGTCTCTCTCTCTCTCTCCTTGTGTGTTGATTTATAAAAAAAAAACCTTCAGAATATAAGTGCATTTTTATTGATGAATCTTTCAAAACATGACGCGAGTAAAAGCGCTTAGCACTAGTCCATACTAGTGAGCTGGACTCCCCTGGTAGTGTTGGGGCACGTTTTTGTAACCATACCCCAACAGAAGGCGTATGTATAATCAAATCAAATGGATACATGGCTTCCCTCCCACATAGACTTACAGACCACTTTTTGCCCAGAAACCTAGACAATTGATGACACCAGACTTCCATGCCGAAAGCTGATGCCTGGTGAAGAAGACACCAGTGACACCCAGAGACATCCGCGCTGGAAGCTGTTGTTTCATATGTACATATATTCCCCTCACCAAAAATTTAGGTAAAGGTGACCAGAAAAAAAAATGGAGAAGGAAGATCTCTAAAAGACTGAACCTTATAAAATATCCTTCCCGAGAAAGGAAAGCGTTATATTACAGTTCAAGTGAAAAGGGGCCTGTGTCGATTTTTAGCTAAGACGGAAGGGGGGCGATATATATATACCGTCCCGAGAAAAAGGGAGGATAGTATTTCAATCCATGTGGAGGGGGGGGGCCTGGCGTCTGAAATTTTACACTATCGCCGTAGCTGTTTCTCTCTTTAGATTTTTTTTTGTTTTGGTAATACTATATGTTCTATTTTGATGGGAGAGGCCTGGGGCGTCGATGAAATTGTATACTGGAGCCGTTGGCCATTTTGATTGGTGTTTCTTTCAGCGAATGAAAACGGAGAGAGACATGAATAAAAGAGGGTTTCTTGGCCAAAAGGCAGATTCGATCGGAGTCGCTCAGTGAGAGGACAGTCTTCAGACGGGAGATCAGACCTTTGCCGGCACTTTCGAGAAAAAGGTAAGCCATTTGTCATTATGACTTAGCGCCCCCCCCCTTTTTGTGTAGTAACCAACCTAGATTTCGCATGGGCCCTAAAGGGCTATAAAGTAACTTCAGGTCACCTCTATCTAAATTTTTACTATGTAAATAGCATATCTCGTCAGTATAGACATGTTCCCAAATTTTAATTTATTTAAATAAATATCTAGAGAAATTTTCTTGTTTTCTCTCATACATATTTCATTCCTTTTGCTTTATGGTACTACCCCCCACACCTTAATTTTACAAAGTGTACAAATTATAGAACAACCGACTCTGTTGAAATAGAGTTGTGTACTATATCTTTGCTGTGATCTTTGCAAAATTACGACTTTATTAGGGCTACTTTGAGGGTAATTATCTGTCAGGTTTTAGTAATGTTTGTACTTTTATGTGTTTCAGTGCGTTATTCCATCATATTTACCATTATACAACATTAAGGTCTTGCTGCGGGTTATATACATGGGGTTGTTGGCCTAAATTGCTATATATATATATACTTAAGTAAGGAAACTTTAATAAGTCACATCGTGTAT
This sequence comes from Cordylochernes scorpioides, assembly GCA_030710605.1. Lineage (NCBI taxonomy): Eukaryota > Metazoa > Arthropoda > Arachnida > Pseudoscorpiones > Chernetidae > Cordylochernes > Cordylochernes scorpioides. Next base: position 163,610,409 of record CP092886.1, on the reverse strand, counting down.
CCTCCCTTTTCATCTATCCAAACCAGGGAACGCAACAATGTCGCCCGCCGCGGGGCTCGAATTTAGTATATGTTTCATCCCCTATACTTTAGAAATATATACTTAATGAAAAGCCATACTATTTTTAAGTATTGGTGAAGTAGTCCACGCATCCTGAGATTAACAGTCTATTATAAATCGTGAATTCTAATTTATGCTTTCCGTTTCACTGGCATTTTATCAGGCAATGAAAGTTATGTTGAGGCGGTGAATACCGCATCTCCCGCCGCTGTCTTTTACGATTCACATTGTTTGTGGCAAAACCTTAATATTATCATTGATTTCTGATATCAAAGTAAAACGTTTATGGGGATGAGTATATTTTATTCTGGTCTTCTCAAGCTTTCGAGCTTGTCCGCCCTTCTACAGGAGAAACATATACAATATATCAAGAAAATATAACGTCGCCTGATGCTAAAACTATTATTATTCTATGTACATATATATATATATATACATTAGGAAGTTTTGCATATTATTTGTTTTCTTAAAACAATTTTTTTTGGTTAAGGTATTTACACATATTCTACTATTGTTTGCTATATTCTATGAATTATCTTATAGGTTAGAAATTCTATTATTTAAGTAGTTTTATAATAGTTATTGGCTATTACATATAAGTTATTTATATTATTGTTGATATTATTAGCTGGTACTAGGATATATTGTGTTATATGTTTCGGGCAAATCTATTTTCTATTAATGCTATTGTGTTTTCTGAATAATAGAGAATCAATTATAAGCCTTGATATTTGCTGTTTATGTTATTGTAATGTATTCTAGGTTCTCCTAATGCGAAAGTGTGACCTGTTTCTTTGCAGTGTAGGAAGAATTAGAGATCTATTGTCTTGATTAATAACGTTGCGTCTATGTTCATATATTCTATTGATGTCTCTCCTTCCTGTCTCCACCACGTACTTGGCTTAGCAGTTGTTGCACCCTATGGAATATATTGCCTTTTATGTCTGTTTGGTTAGTGAGTTTTATGATATTAGGATTATTTAGATAGTGGATTTTAATGGTGGAGCCTATGTTAGGGGAATTACTGTAATATGTTTAGATGCCGAAGTTTCTTAAGTGGTTGGCTATTGCTATAAATGTTTGTGAGTATGGAATGTAACATATCGCCCTATAGATATTTGTGGTTCTGTTTATCGGGTTATTGATTGTTATACCTTTTGTGGAAGTGTTTTAATATAAAGGTGGTTGGGTATCCTGCTTTCTGGACATTTCTTAAAATGTTATGTGTCCCAATCATTTTTTAATTCTGTTGCGAGCACCATTGATTACAATTTTATATTATTTTAAATTTATTTTCTTAAATTATTTTATACAGTATGGGGAAATGAGGCTGGATTGCCATGGTTCAAAAATTAGAACGGTAATCAGTGCGTTACAGTAGTCTACTGAAATGACTTAGCATTTTTTTTTTCATCATAGCTCTGATATAATTTTCTCACATCAGAGGTGAGTTCTGATAATTATTGCTGGATACAAATATCTTAACTTCATTTTAATAGCGCTTTCTATCAAATCATACTAGCCTGTGCATCCAGATTAGGGCTAACATGCTGAATGATAGTTAATCGATTTTATTTTTTTTAACGCATAGTGGATTGGGAGAGTGGCAGATATATGAGCCTTAAGGTGAAAATAGAATTGAAGATCCAGTTAGCGTACCCGTGAAGAGAGAAGTTTGATCACCATAAAAAGACGCGTCAGGCAACCGACTTTTTTTTTTTTTCATGATGCCTCCAACTGCATATGATCTTAAATATCCTGTATACACTCTGGCAAGGGAAGGTTATCCTGAATTGACAAATGTATAATTTTTTGTCTTTAGTAGAGATTTCCAAGATTCTATTTCTGAAACATTTTTTTTTTGGATGAAGACAAATAAAACCATCTTGATAGTATTGAATTTTACAGTAAATATTTGCCAGCAGAAGGCATGATGAGATTACATGAAATTTAAACCAGTTATATGCTTAGTATGTTTCTTCAGCTGTAATTTGACACAGTCATCAAATGAAGAAATGGGCAGTACGCCATATCTTGATGCTGAACACTTCTGTGTCAGGAAGGTGTAGTTAGTCTGTTTAATGAGAATTTCAATAATTATCGAAATTTAGCAGATTATCATTGGGGATTTGAACAACTGTCTTGAAAATTTTTGAACAGCCTGAATAGATAAAGGAATCCTGGAGTTAGAGTGGAGAATTAGTAGTACAGACTGACCACTCGACGCAGATAACTCTAGGGAACAATTATTGTGTTAATCCGCCGTAGACAAGAAGAACATTGATTCTCAGGATATTCGATAGGCAGAATTTCGAGAATTGATAAGGTCATGGTTAAAGTTTACACAGGCATATGGGAGTAAAGACAGGATTTAAACAAGATAAGAGGCAGCCTTGTGTCTTAAATACTTTCAGTGGAAGCAGATGCCACTGCAAATATTCAGGTCTAATAATTTCCAAATTTGAAGTCATGCATGACGGGTTAGCACGGGATTGACGCCTGAACTGGCTTTCAATGGGATTAATCGAGCTTGCGAAAGAACTAGAAGAAGTGTGACATGTCACGCCACTGTACTAAATTAATAATTGAGAAGATTTATGTTGAGCCAACTGAAATTAGTAAAGAATTAAGAGATTAAGGTCTTATTCTTTGAGTTTTACACTAATTTCAATTACGCGATATGGACGGCGTTATAAGTTGGGTGGAAATGATTCGGCCGCAATAGGATGGTCTCCTGGAGGTGGTACGATCAAATACTACTTATTGAATGCCGGGCGGGATCGCATGAAGCATTAAATGACATCAAGAAATGCTTAAAGAAACACCCTAGAAGATTGGGGATCGACAAAATGACGACATGGAAAATGCTCAACATTGTACATTGGCAGCAGAATGATATCTTGCTATTGTATGGACGACCACTCCTTCCTGAAATGTGCAGCGGATGTTAGTCCCAGAATTAGGTCCTTTGAGGCGACACTTTCCTTTGCAGACGACATAAAGACGCATGACAAAACAGCACATGAGCATTTAAACTAACTTCAATTCCTGCCATTAATTAATTTAGTTGACCAATAGCTATAGAACCGCTGGAGACCTCCATACCCTGTGTGAATATTTTAGTGAGAAATGAGCGATTCAATTCTATGAGCCATGAGGTATCCTGTAAGATCAGAGCTGTACCCCATTCAATTTTTTTTTATAGTAGCCAGTGCGAGATATTTCCAGAATGTTTGTTTCTTTTTTTCTAACTGTCATATAATTCGGAAACTAGAAAACTACACTATTTTGATACAGTTTACATCTAGCATCCATGTGAACTCAATATGACTATTGAACGTAGATTGTAGATTAATGAGCGAGCCAACCTAAAGAGAACGAGTTTAATAGGCTTACAATCAGTAGTTGAAACAGACTATTCGCACAATTTTGTTATGTTCTCCCTCTAGCTGATCTATGACATTATAGATTTTTTTTTAACAAGGTGACTACCCCGTCGAGTGTATATGAAGGTATAAAGGTTTAAAGGTCATAGGCTGTTGGAATAATAATACACTAGTAATAATTATAGTTCATTCTGATGTACAGTAGAGGCAGTGAGAACAGCGCCTCTACCACCATGGCTAGTTAGTTTCAATACACCCAGAAAGAGCATTGATCTAAGATTACTATCCACCCACATGGATGAACATGTACCTCTCCCATTTCTTTTCCCTTTTGGGCCATGAACCCATCTTTCACCCCTCGGTTCCCTGCCCCCATTAATACATGAGATTCTCTATCAATTCTCTGTTGTGTCTAGAGACAACACTATCAATAGATTAGCTATCAGAACCACTGAACATTCTAGTACAGGATTTACGCCAGCGAAACTCGTCTTCGGACATGAGCTGAGGCTTCCGCAACCTTTTCAGGAAGCGGGACAAAGTCCTGTAAGCGAAGATTTGATTGCTCAAACGGCAGCCTTCTACGAGCGGGAACTAACAGAGGAGGTCGAGAAGATAAGAGAGGTGGTAAGGCAAACCTACTTGAATGAGCAGGAAGAAGCTAGGATTAAGTTCGAAAACAAAAGGCTGAGAACTTTCAATAACGGGGACTTAGTCCTAGTGGAGAGAATGCATGAGACGAAGGGGCGTCACAAATTTGAGCCAAGGTATGGGGGTCCATATGAGGTACTAAGAAGAGCTGGTGATACTGTATATCTCTTGAAGAATCTAGAAACTGGGAATTTGGATAAATACCATATAGATAGGTTTAAACAATACCATATACCAATTAGGATTTTCCCCACAGAGGAGGAGGAAACTAGTGATGGTAATTCAAGTCAAGGTTCCAGTGATGAAGATCATTGGATTCATCTTACAGGTCCAGCTTATCTCCCTAATAGGTCCGTTAAAGTAGTGGTTCCACAAGGGGTGACAACCAGAGCGAACTCAGAAGTAATGAGACGAGGGGAAGTTGACAGAGTTAGTGTGAACAGTTTAACTTTACGCAGGTCTACAAGGGTGTAAAGGCCCACACAGAGTAAATTCTGCTTAGACTGTCGCCACTAACTAGGATTTTGGAGTGTGTACGGAGAATCAGCTCGATAGAATGAGAAGTTTAGAGATTTCAACCTTTTTTTTTTCATTTAAAAACCTTTTTTTTTTTTTTTTAAAGTAGAACTTCATTAGGATTCCTTTTTTTTCTATACAAACTATTTCTTGTTAAAAACCCGAGTTTCAAAGACCAATGTGAATAATGTATACCATTGTGAATTAACTATTTAGTGTAAATCTGAAATTTTAGTTATTATCAGGAGTAATAGGTGAAGGAAGGTGTAGGAAATCACAACTTAGAAGGAGGCTATGTCTAAAACAACAAACCTAATAGGCATCCTATGGCTTGTGTTGGGTAATTCAGAAACCCTATAATCCTGGCCTTCAGGTAGTAGCTTTGAAATAGGTGTCTAATGAGGACATAAAAGTTCAATCTCTCAGAGTGAAGTTGTGAAGTATAGGGACCCTAGGTCAGGGGTAGAAGTTAAGTAGGCCCAAACTGTAGTCGATCCTTGGAAAGCACTTGAGAATGTTAGTGTTGGGTAGTGAATCGTAAACCCTATAAATCCATCTTTCAATAGAGTGCTGAGGTCGGACTACTGCAAAGGGGGCAGACGCACGAGGAAGTAAGAAGAAAGTGACTTCACCCACGGTGGCTAGGGGAGAGACTCAACCCGCTTTTATGAGGTGTCACGCTTAATGGTCCTTTATTCGCCATTATAATTTGTGTATGTCTTTATATAGAATTGTCGTGAAAAGTCGCTTGGTGTCAAGGCAAGGGCAGTTTTTGAAGTTACACTGATTTTTTTTTTAGTAAGTTAGCTTCCAGATTATTTAGAATTGTTAACAATTATTGTTAACAATCATTTATCGAGTATAAAGTATTAGTATATATAGAGCTTGTACAGAGGCATTTTCTTTTGAGTAACCTAGGGCTTTAGTTCCCAATTTGTTTTAATTTTATTATTTTATTTGATTTCACATTGTGTCCTGAAAGATGTTATCATTTGTTAGGATCTATTGATATAGATAAATGAGTATTTTGGCCTTTGTAGCAGCTTTCAACCTTAGTTTGTATGCGTACCGCGAATGATAGGGGGGAGGGTGTATGAATGAATTGGTGCAATGAATGTAGAAAAAGGTTAAAAACTATTATATTGTGAGCCCAAATTACATTAGAATAGGGTTAAGGACTTTAATAGGATCGATTTTTATTTTATTTTATTTTTTATTTCGAATTTTGTTAGGACCGAGAAGCCTCAAACAGGACAACTACAACTCTATCTAGTTAGAAAATATTCGCTCCCTTTTGTTAGGTCCCTCGTTAGGGGGTATAATTTTCCTTTGAATTTCTTTTATCTTAGTTTAGCTTGAATTCTAAGGATTGTGGATAAATGATCCCTATCCCGACCCTCAGACTTGGAGATAGTGGAAGGCAAGGATCAAGCCGAATTTCCCACTCAACTCCTCCTCGCAAGAGGAAACGAAGAGGTATAGATTGAATTTTATGCAGGATGGGGGGTTTGTTTTAGCCATGCCGTATAGCCTGGGGTATAACGGCGCGACCTTGGGTAACCGATCTGACACCGTAGTTTCGACGCTTTTAGCGTGGCTGGAGCGAGGGTGTTCTAGACGGGAGGTCCTGTAAGATTGGCAAGTAGGCAGAGATTGCCCAGTTATTCTAGACGAAGTGTTTCCGTCTATTGAATTTTTTTTTTTGGTACCAGTTTGATCCCCCATAGCTAGCGGAAGTTTCTTCTAATAAAGGATTCGCCCTGCCATACGTTTTTGTTGGAATGAATTCGAGCATAAGACCGATTCGAGAGGCAGAATAAGTAATTATTAGGACCTTCAACGAGTTTAGACTCGTTCCATGTTAGGATAAGATTTTAAAGTATTAGTTAACTATAATGACCGCGAACGAGACGCCAGAACAAGCCAGTGAGTCAAAGTTTTAGAAGTGTTGTATTGAGGACAGTAGAATTAAGAGCAGTTATACAGGGAGTAGAATTCTGAAGGAATTTGTAAAAGGAACCAAAATTTCAGATTGATAAAATTCAAACTTATAAGATGTAGATTTATAGGATTCAGGTCAATGAATAGAGGGTATATTAGTAGATGAAAGTAATGTGAATTTCTTGGAAGGGGGAGGTAGCTGAACTGTACACACCCCAGAGGCAAGGTAAACGGAGCCACAAACAAAATAGTAGAAATTGATTAGTCTCTCTGCCAAAACAGAAAATTTCTCTTCATACGGTTGTCACCCTAGATTTAAATGGACTGTGTAGTTTAATAGAGGTCTGGGCTATGTTCCATTTGACCAAGATTCTAAATGACGTACCCATCTGGGTTGAGAGAGTATTGTAATTTGAGGAATCTAACACACAAGAGAGAACACACCCTCCAATAGGATCGGGATAGACGAATATTACCCAGTGACCAACTCGTGATTCCAGACTGGATAAGATTGAAAACTTAACTGAGATACTAAACCTTGAACCCTCAGCGCACAAATATATATTATGTTTACATTTTCTTATTCAATATGTTATTATTTTTATGTCATATATATTATATTATAGTCGTATACTATTCATTTCAACAATTTTATTTTGATATTCATGATATTAATATTTATATTAAATATTTAATTATATATATTTTGTCACCATATATAATCTTGTAGTAGTTTCTTTTGTCATCTATCATGGGATGATTTTTTTATCACTTATATCTTAACATATTTAATCACTATCTACATGATATGTTTACTTCAATATATATTATACTCATCATATAACATGGAAGGATTCATTTTATCATTACATATTTCGTGCCTTATTTAATAATTACTTTCACAATTTGTTTCTGTAATTTTTTTAATTTAGCAAAAGTCATCATGTCATAGGCTAATTATTATGTATCAAGATATTTCTTTCAGCTAACTATAATTATCCTTTCCTTTGATTGTATATGTATAACTATACCACACGAATGTCTTGATTGGTACTTAAATAAAGATGCTGGCATGTTTTAGGAGTTGGACTAGTCAGTTATTTCTAAACGACTTCTTGGCGCCCAATTTTTTATATATAATATGTAATAGGGAAATGTTCTAACTGTATTGTTAGCAGAAAGAAGGTAGCAATTAATCCAGCACCACAAGAGGCAAGGATGGGGTTGAGAGGACTTACCACAAGGAAGGCCTACTCCTCAAGGCCAAAGAAGAAAGTGGAAGGGTGGTATATATACCCATGAATGGTAAGACAGATGACCTTGCTTACTTCCATACATATGATATGACTGTCCCCCATAACCTATGTTGATAACAGTGTGCTGACGGAATAATAACACATAAAAACCCCTTTGCCAGGATGCGCAATGCCCACTAATGTTCGGAATAATAAACATCTAGAATGGCATACCATCATTTTGACTAGCCTTATCTTCCTACAGGTTTCGGTACATCTGGCTTCACCTAGTAATGGAAAATGCATTTTGCTAGAAATGGGCCTGCTTTCATAGTAACTGATGAAAGGCAGATGAATAATGAGTAGCACAAACGCATTTGTCCATTACTTGGCAGGGGGAGGATTGTTGGGGCACGTTTTTGTAACCATACCCCAACAGAAGGCGTATGTATAATCAAATCAAATGGATACATGGCTTCCCTCCCACATAGACTTACAGACCACTTTTTGCCCAGAAACCTAGACAATTGATGACACCAGACTTCCATGCCGAAAGCTGATGCCTGGTGAAGAAGACACCAGTGACACCCAGAGACATCCGCGCTGGAAGCTGTTGTTTCATATGTACATATATTCCCCTCACCAAAAATTTAGGTAAAGGTGACCAGAAAAAAAAATGGAGAAGGAAGATCTCTAAAAGACTGAACCTTATAAAATATCCTTCCCGATAAAGGAAAGCGTTATATTACAGTTCAAGTGAAAAGGGGCCTGTGTCGATTTTTAGCTAAGACGGAAGGGGGGCGATATATATATACCGTCCCGAGAAAAAGGGAGGATAGTATTTCAATCCATGTGGAGGGGGGGGGGCCTGGCGTCTGAAATTTTACACTATCGCCGTAGCTGTTTCTCTCTTTAGATTTTTTTTTTGTTTTGGTAATACTATATGTTCTATTTTGATGGGAGAGGCCTGGGGCGTCGATGAAATTGTATACTGGAGCCGTTGGCCATTTTGATTGGTGTTTCTTTCAGCGAATGAAAACGGAGAGAGACATGAATAAAAGAGGGTTTCTTGGCCAAAAGGCAGATTCGATCGGAGTCGCTCAGTGAGAGGACAGTCTTCAGACGGGAGATCAGACCTTTGCCGGCACTTTCGAGAAAAAGGTAAGCCATTTGTCATTATGACTTAGCGCCCCCCCCCCCTTTTTGTGTAGTAACCAACCTAGATTTCGCATGGGCCCTAAAGGGCTATAAAGTAGCTTCAGGTCACCTCTATCTAAATTTTTACTATGTAAATAGCATATCTCGTCAGTATAGACATGTTCCCAAATTTTAATTTATTTAAATAAATATCTAGAGAAATTTTCTTGTTTTCTCTCATACATATTTCATTCCTTTTGCTTTATGGTACTACCCCCCACACCTTAATTTTACAAAGTGTACAAATTATAGAACAACCGACTCTGTTGAAATAGAGTTGTGTACTATATCTTTGCTGTGATATATTGACACAGCAACAGTTGCAAAATTACGACTTTATTAGGGCTACTTTGAGGGTAATTATCTGTCAGGTTTTAGTAATGTTTGTACTTTTATGTGTTTCAGTGCGTTATTCCATCATATTTACCATTATACAACATTAAGGTCTTGCTGCGGGTTATATACATGGGGTTGTTGGCCTAAATTGCTATATATATATATACTTAAGTAAGGAAACTTTAATAAGTCACATCGTGTATCCTCCCTTTTCATCTATCCAAACCAGGGAACGCAACAGTAGTTGGCGTTCCAGGAACTTGGGTTATTAATATCTCTCTTGATGAATCTGGTTTCAAAATGTATTAAAAAGATGGTAAACGGTCTAAATCTTCAAAAAATGGGATCTTTAGCTGAACCTATTGTTCAAAAAGGGGGGCAAAAATTTTTTCACTTACAAATTATTCTCGAATTATTCATTTTTAATTAAGTTTAAATAGAAGTTGCAATAGCGAGCACTTAAAGGTGTTTTTCATAGGAATTATTTAAAATGATAAGTTTCAAAATAACAAAATATTTTGTAAAAAAAAGGTAAGAACACAATGAAAATAGTGCAGAGAGATGTGATTGGATAATCATGAATATAACGCCTGAAATTTGAACAAACATATTAATGTAAGAAATTTAATAAATTAATTTTATAATTGGGCTCCATTTTTTTCGCTCAATAAATCTTTATGTTAAATCCAGAAGAAAATAAGTTTTCGAAAAAAATATATATTTTAAGAAGCTCTGTCACAATCAATGCCATATATTTTTAGATCTTATAAATGAATGAATGGTTATCATAGATGGAACAGGATTAATTTTAATCTATATTTATTTAAAATGTATATAATTAAAAAATGATGGTTGATTTCGGAGTTTTTGTGACTATTTTTAAAAAGTTTCTATTAAAATTTTAAAAAATTTACTCTACTTAAAAAAAAGTTTTAATAAAAGTTAAAAAGTCTTCTTTAGAGTGTGCGTTAAGAGTTTGCTTGATATTTGAACTACAATACATCAAAATATTATATATATTTATTCATTATTATCTTTTAATATAAATATATTAAAAATAAATAAATAAAAATTTATGAGTAAAAATATAAGAAAATTACGATATACTTTTATAAAATATCGAAAAAAACATTTTGCAATAAATATTTATGACCAAGTGATATGTTTATTATTGTAATTTATGGAGCGCGCAGTTGAAAAAAAAAAGGGAAAAAGCCAACTAGAAACTCGTATTTTCAATATGGCGTGTAAAATTCGCATAAAGCGATTGGTACACGCAGAAGAAATAAATTGATGTTAGATGCACATTTTAATCGAAAAAAGAATAAGAGTGCACATTTTATCCAAATATTTTAAAGGTTTATTCACCCCATATATAAATATTTCAAATTCAATAGGTCATAACATATTTGCTCCACATAAGCTTTTTTACTTTATTATTTTTTTGTTTAGATTTCAAAACAAATTGCAGAGATACAAGAAAATAAGACCTAATCTAAATAATTTAATAGTGTGTGAAACGCTATTAAATTATTTGGATTAAGTCTTATTTTAACACGCATTATTAAATTATTTGGATTAGGTCTTATTTTACACATTATTAAATTATTTGGATTAGGTCTTATTTTTACACATTATTAAATTATTTGGATTAGGTCTTATTTTACACACTATTAAATTATTTGGATCAGGTCTTATTTTTACACTATTAAATTATTTGGATTAGGTCTTTTCTTGAATTATAATCTATAACCCAAATTGTGCTTTATATCAAATTGCATAGATAAAAATCACTAGATAAAACTTGAGTAGCTAAATATCACAAGGTAACAAGACCAAATCCAAATAAGTCATTTATATGTCTTCTTCTTTCTTATCTCCACACTGGGTAAAGTAGAATGCTTCTGCCTTTGTCATTAAGATTGGGAGCACTACTCAGTGGCAGGCTGACTTAGCTCCAGAAGAAATGGCCGCCTCTGACATGAGGAACAGACGCCATGTGCAGCCGCTCCTAACATGGAGTACAAACGCTGCTCATCCTGTATCCCTGGATTAGGAGCCCTTACAGGGTACTATCAGCCGGGCCAGCTGAGCCCAGGTTTTTTAGTGAGCTTGTTACTGCTCCTCCTTTTTCATCTGGGCTTGGGACCAGCAAAGGCGGAGTTAATTTATATGCGACTTTCAGTAACAGCTTTGTTAACATCTTCAAGCAACATGGTTATAATTTGGATTATAGATAGAAGCACTTGGCTGTTACTGAAATACTCCTGTATATTACTAAAAGTGGGACCTTGTTTTAACAGCCTCTTTTATAACAACAAAATGATTATAACAAAATTGAGGTTGGTTCTAAGTGATGTTATAAGGAGGCTCAACAATAGTTGGACTTGATAAGGCACAATTTGGATTATTCTATATACAGTTACGAGCGTCATTCTTCATCAGTCATCTCTGTCACCGTTTGCTTTTTTTTTGGAATGGCGCCCTCCTATTGGTCGGCTACGATCACCCCACCTTTGCCCCCCCCCACTCGCTTTTTCTTTTTTGTAACCATTGTGTTGGAGCGGGTCGCTCCTTAAATAAATGCATATATTAGTTAATAACCAAATGGAATCCTCTCTTTCTTTTTCCCAGTAAGAGACGCCTATGGAAGCCAACAGTACAAAAACAGATAAAGCACATAGGCTATAGTTATTAACTAACATATGCATTTATATAAGGCGCCAATTTATAATTGTAACAAATAGTATTTGAATCAAAACATTCAATCGGGTAAAACACGGGCGTTGCCCGGGTCATTCGGCTAGTAGAATATAAACACAAGGTAATAAGACCAAATCCAAATAAATAAATAGCGTGTGACATTTTGGTAACAGCGTTTAGATTTTGTCTTATTGCCTTGTGTTAATATTTGGACTTGTTACCACAAAGGTGCTATAACATTTAATTTTAAACAATAAGCAAAATTATTTTGGTTGGGTTTTAAGGTTATATTAAGTTAAAGGGTATATAAAACAAGGGAATAAGACCAAATCCAAATAAATAAATAGTGTGTGACGTTTCGGTTGTTACCATCTTCAGACAAAAGTACTGGATGAGAAATTTTACCACAGCATTTTTTAAATAGTTACTGTTATCAAGTGTGTAAACAAGATAACAGATAAGAAGAAGATAGTTATCTGAGAAACACAGAATATTATTCTTAAAATTAAAAGTGGAAAAACCCATTTTTTAAAATTAAATATAATTAAAAGCATATCTATAAATTAGTAAATTAAATTTTATTGCCATCTATCATTAAAATTTTACACAAATAAATTTACTGGCAATGATAATATTTGATGATATTTAAAAGAAACGCATTGCCAGTAAATTTATTTGTGTAAAATTTTAATATCTATAAATATCATTTATATTTCCTCTTTCTTCCATTCTGTTAATTGTAGCACATTTCTTTTGAATGAAAAATGCTTCTTTAAATTGTCTCTTAAAATAATTTTTCTCATAATCTAGTATCTTTGTTTCTTTTAGGTTAAAATTATTATGCCCTGTGATTTTTCCATGTTCTACAAGTGCAGAATTTATCAATTTTATCCCATATCAGAGCATATTCATGGTTTTTCATTCTCTTTTTTAAAGTTCCGGATGTTTGTCCTACATAGCATTGGTCACATTTTTCACATTTCACTTCATAAATTAAACTCACTTACCAAATAAACAACAATTCCAGCTTTGGAAAATTTGAACAAATTCATACCCCTGTGTGTGTATACCAAATTTCAGACTATTGCCCTAATCAGTACAGGGTTGACTAGTTTGGTTAAGATGCATTGTTTTAAGACATTTTACTCATTTGTTAAAAGGATGAGGTGCCTTTTTCACATATAATGTACTTCGATAAGATACAATTTGGATATTAAACAAAGAATCACAAAATAGACCAATAAATATATTAAGCGACCATCTTTGGTAAAAGCATTGCTACCATGCATGTCTCCTATATAGTGTTGGCACAGTCTGGTAGCCTTGCTGATAATTATCAAAACTTTGCAGATAGAGAATAGAGTTATTTAGATTATCTTGTACCTTGGAAAATGATTTTCCTTTTTATAAAAGGGTTTGGATACACGAAAATAAGACCTAATCCAATTAGTTTATTAGGGTAATATTATATAGGTCTTATTTTCTTGTATTATAATCTATAATCCAAATTGTGCTTTATCAAAAGGGTTTGGATTATGGATATGGATCACAAGGTTGTTTCTTTTTATTATTTCAAATACACGTGGTACAGGCCATGGTAACCATATGGGTAGTTAGCGGCTGCTTTTACTGTATGTGCACTGGATGTCTACCCATGTAGAAAGCATAAGGTAACAAATCCAAACCCAAAATAATGAAATGCTTGTGATCTTTCAGTAACAATGCTGTTACCTAAAACAAGGTAATAAGACCAAATCCAAATAAATAGTGTGTTGCACACACACTATTTATTTATTTGGTCTTATTACCTTGTTTTATAATCGATAATCCAAATTGTGCCTTATCAATGCTGTTACCTAAATGTCACAAACATTTCATTAATTTGGATTTAGTCTTCTTACCTTATGTTTCTAAGCTATTATCCAAATTGTACATATCATGTAGAAAGCAGTTCAACTTTTACACTTAAAGTAAGACAGCCTTGATAAAGCACAATTTGGATTATAGATTATAAACACAAGGTGATAAGACCAAATCCAAATGAATAAATAGTGTGCGACGCTTCGGTAACAGCGTTGTTACCATCTCATTCAGAACTTTTGTCTGAAGATGGTAACAATGCTGTTACCGAAACGTCACTATTTATTTATTTGCATTTGGTCTTATTACCTTGTGTTTGTAAGACAGCCTTGTTTGGCTATTTGCAATCAATGATTGGATTGGACTTTTACAAGAATCAGGAGCCATTGAAACATTTTTATTTTTGAAAAGTGTCCAATATGGGATTTTTGATCTTGGGTTGTGGGGTTGTTGAAAATTTATGGTTTATAGCACTCAACCCCCTTGTTACTTTATGTATTCATTCAATTCTAAATATTCAATTTTAAAAATGAAACTTGCAAGAAATCTTCCAACAGTGTGTGTGTGGGGAGTGAGCAAATAAAATAATTAGTCATATAAATATATCATCATACGATAATTAGTTATATGATATAAGGTATATTATTAAAGTACATGGCTAAGTGTATTATACTATTGACCTTACTGTTATTAAATATACATTTTAGTTATTGTTAACTAAAGACACTGACAAAACTTAAAAAAAAAAAAAAAATTCTAAGTACACACGCTCTCATGAACAAAATTGTCTTTGATGTTGCTGATCATCTATATATTTTTTTTAAAGAAAATAGAGGCAATTTTGTTCACACTTGGTTAACTTGTGTATTTTCAATAAAGGTCACTGGGCATCAAATATCTTTCAGAGTTATTGTCTGAATCCCGATATACATGCTAAAAGGTAAAACTTCCTTTTGTCCATGAGTCGATACGTGGTACAGGCCATGATAATCATGGTGGGTAGAAATTAGCGACTGTTTTTACTGTAAATGTACCACATGTCTACATATGTGGAAAGCAGTTTGATTTTTGCACTTAGAAATGTGCCAGAGCCTGG